>JBAMJV010005621.1:0-217867 GCA_037951105.1 Echinarachnius parma | reverse complement strand
AAAATGTTGCGTAATAATTTCTGACACAATTCATGCCAAAACATGGGAAACTTAATTTGATGACAACTTCTCGGGAAGTAGTAATTCTCTAGAGTGACTTAAAGTGATCCATTATCTTTGAAAGATTTTTCCCTCCAAAAGTGATAGTTGAGACTTCAGTCATATACCAATATCACTGCAAGATTTTTCTGAATGATGTGTGATATTTCGGTAGGATAATATGAACAATGTTTACCTTGTAAAAAAGAAATTATGTCATATTTGATCCCGATCGTTCGCCCAAAGTATCGGGATACTGAAGGACGATCGAAGCATCCGAAATTCAAAATGTTCAATCGCAAATCTTCCCCGAACGCTTTCCAATTACATCTTAAATATCCCAATAACAAGGGAGACATTTAAAAAATCAAAACCCATTTTATTCGTCTGTTACGATAAGCCAAACAACAAGGTACAAGATAAGTGTGAAAGCTCCAAGGGATTTTGATTGAATTTGACGAAGCTAATGGTTCACTTTAAGCTTTATTGATCAAAATATGATCTCATTTGAATGTATTTGTTTAGAAATTATAGAATTGCGTGTTTGCTATTACTTTAAATGTGTACATATACCGACACTTTTCATACATATGCAGTTATTTGTATTCATATGAAGAGACCACAGACTGATAGAATAGCAACATTTTACTTGATGACAATTTACTGGCGAAAGTTAATTAGCCAGAGTGACTTTAGCTATCTATAATATTGGTCGTCCTGTTTATACATGTAACTGTCATGCATTTTCCATTTAATTAATTGGTTGTACACTGTATTACGAAAATGTGAAGAGCATACATAAGAGCGAGATGTGGGGGAGACACATTTTGTTTTTTTATATATCAATTTTTGGCTACATTCTACAATTATGATTATTGGCGCCAGATCCCATTTGTATTCAATTGTTGTATTATTCACAATTTAATCATCAATTATATTTCCAAGGTCTATCAAATTTAATCTTCCAAGCTTCCAATGAGAATGTCAATGCCATCTGTACGGATCCCATATGTATTCAATTGTTGTATTAATCACAATGTCATCATCATATTATATTTCCAAGGTATGTCAAATGTAACCTTCCAAGCTTCCAATGAGACTGGCAATGACATATGTATGGATCACTTTAACATCCGTTGTCCAAATTAACGCAATTTCTCTTCTCATCAACTAACAATATAATTCAAATAAAAACTTCCTCGATGTGATGTATGTATTTGTTTGTGTGAGAGTGTTTTCGCGTGTGTGCATGTGTTTGTTTGTACATGTGTGCGGGTATGTTTGTGTTTATATGTATGTGTGCCTGTACGTATGCGTGTGTATGTGTTTGTACGTGTGTGTGTATGTATGTATGGGTGTGTACGCGTATGTATGTATGTATGTATGGGTGTGTACGCGTATGTGCGTATATGCATATATACGTGTGTGGGTGTATGCGTTCAATGTGTGAGCGCGTTTATATGCGTGTGTATGCGTATCATTCTACGTGAATGAAAGTACGTATGCGTGTATGTGCGTGTATACATGTATATTTGTATGCGTGTGTATGCGTATGTGCTGGCAAGCGAGCATGTTTGTGTGTGCGAGCGTGTATGTGTGCGTCGATGTGCGTGTGTGTTTGCCTGCGTTGGTGGGTGTATACGTGTATGTGTGTCGTCGTGTTGAATTTGTTTGTACTTGTAAGTTCACCGTTACCATTAATAGCATTCATAATATTATTCTGCACATGCTCACTCCATCTAAACTCCACAACGAATGGCCATATAGAATCAAGGTGCAGGTGGATAATTCATTTTTCAATTTGAATACGAACAAACAAAAAAGAAAGTTTGACCAGAATCCCATTTTGTTTGCGATAAAAAAAAATGGAAAAACGACCAGAATTCAATATCCATTTTCGAATAGAACCCCGAAATACGTTCATGCATTCATTTTCCGCGCGATCTACAGTGCACTTTTTTTTGGTAAATCTTTCCCCCATATATCGCGTAACCCGGTCAATCTACCCCCATGTATAATATTGTATAAATAATGTGTTTGGTTTGTTATATCCCAACAGGTTGCTACTGCATACACACCATCCATCTACCCACATCACCTTCATTCTCATCCACACCCATCATCTCGTCCATCTCTCCTTTTTAAAATATGTTTTTGTAATAGTTTATAACGTTGTAAAGCTTATTTTCAGGGACCATCATTCTCTCAAACATAATGCTTATAATGATGGTCCCGTACATATCACATTATGTTGTAATACACTATTTGAAAATATATTTATTATGTGTAGCTTCCAGTATTATTGCAATTGTTATTATGCTACATCTGTATTATTTGTATAATTATTTTGTACCATGTGACTATGTTGAAAATAAAATAAAATGAATCCATGAATCAATACATCGTGTAACCCCCGAATATGTATGCTCGGTGAATTTGGATATTAAAGGGACTTAGTAACATTGTCCAAATCCTCAAAATCTAATTGGAAACCTAGCCTTGTTGTACCGTGTTCTATTCTTATTAACAAATAAAAGCATGGGACACGTTTCGGTTTTTCAAATTTCCCTTTCGTTAAAGAGATATTTACGATTGAAGTGTTCAGATGTCAAATTATACAATGGATCGTCAACACCACGTACTAAGTGAATGCAATGAGTTAGTGAATGTCACTTTGCATCTTTGCTCATATCTCGGCCATATAAAGTCCATTTCACTTGACATTTTCACATCTTTGACATCTTGACATATCAAATAACAACAATTTACATTGTATCAACCACTCATCACTTTTTGCACATGTCAACAAAGTTACTAGATTATTTAGGAGTATAATGTTACCTCCTTGGTTTTAGGTTTTTGTTTATAATATGAACAGAGAATGCGACTATTGTCGGGAAGGAAGAAAGGGGGCCGGAGGGCATAATAATGTTTTATGGATGGCTAGGTGTAGCCGAGGGGGAATGGGGGGGGGGGGGGGGGGGTGAGGGGGGGGGGGGGCTGCATGCGGCGATGTAAATGAGTATCATATGTTACCTCCTTGATTTTAGGGGTTTAATTTAATATGAACAGAGAATGGGGCTAGTGTAGGCAGGGGGTAAAGGGGAGGGGCGAGTGGGCATAATAATGGTTTATGGCTGGCTATGGGTAAAGTCAAGGGGGTGCTGGATACGGGTAGGCTTATGTAAAAGAGTATCTATTTTAATTAAACATGAACAGAGAATCGGACTACTGTATCAAACTGCGTTTTCTCTGTCTAGCAGTACATGCAGTGGTACAGTGGCGGTATATATATATTTTTTTCTAATCAACAAGTTCTCTTCAAAATATTACATTTGAAATATATATCACTGTAACTTTCAACAAGATTTTCAATTCACAAAATTACACTTTATTACGTATTATCAAAATGACCACGCGATGTATTATGGTGATATAAGTAACGAGTCTTTTTAGTTGGTTGAAATTATGATCTTTTTGAATGATTTATGAATTAATGCAAGCAGCGGAAATTAATGTATTAGATAAAAAGACAGACCGCTAAATATCAAATTAATTAAGTTGAGGAGTTTGCCTCAGTTTTTATTCCATTTCAATTTCAAAAGATACAAACCAGACTGCCGCAGTTCAGTTAATTATGGTAGTTGCTGCCTATCCGCAAGGGTACAACGGTGAATGTATGCGTATCATCGTATACAAATGTATGGGTACAACTTGCATGATCAATTGAATGAGAAATTTGTTAATTGTTTTTAAATCATTTATAAAGGCTTGTGCGTACAAACATGTACTTTCATTATTTGTTTTTGCACCTTTCTCAGTTTGTTAAACTATTTTTTCTATCCCATATTTACATTATTTAGGGTAATATTCATCTTTCTTTGGAATGTATTGTCATCAAGCCAGCCGATCATTGTGAAACCCACTGCGACTCTCGTATTACACTGTAAACTATTATGTTGTATAATTATCTTTCACACTAACATCAACATTTTAAACAAATGTTTAAAACAGATATTTCATTATTGTTTACAAAATGTTAATGGAAATTAGCACATGTACGATATATGTATGCGTTGGATTATATTCTATTAAAGGGATAGTTGAGTTCTGGTAAGGAGAGTACAGTTTTGGTGAAACTGAATTTTAGTAACCAAAACCTGCATCATTACATTACAAACTAATAGTTATAACTAGAAAGAAACACAAAATTACAAATGACGTAGTAAAGATCATGTTATCATTCAAAAAGAGCCGTTAAAACGTAAGAGGGCGCTCTCTTAACACTCATCGGTTTCAACCATTTTGAATAAAATATTGTGCATGTGATGTTTTGTTGAAATAGTGATTAGATAGAGAAATAACCAAAAACTATTTAAATACCTATTTTGTAACTTTTTGAAAAGAGGAAGCATTTTTTTGAATTTTTAACGGCTGGTTCAAAATTCTCTAATAAACCCGGGGCCCCGGCTTTTTTTTTTAATATTTATGGATATTTCAGCCGTCTCTGAACCGATTTTGATCAAACAAAGATGATTTTATTATTCAAATATTATGCTCTTTCAAATTTTACACTCAGTTTTTCATTACCTCACAACAACAAAAAGTAGTCTAGCGCCCTCTCTACCAAAACTCAACTATCCCTTTAAATAGATGTTTTGTATTTATTTAATGTTTCACCTCTTTTGCTGAACGTTGAATTAAAAATAATTAAATGATATTGTCATGTCATTGGTACCGGAAGTGACGGAGAAATATTATAATGACTGCCCCCAAACATTCCAATGACTTGGATATGTCACTGTTTATATTATATACAGTTTTAAAGTAATATCACTGTTACTTTCAACAAGATTTCCAATTTACCCTATCATAGAAAATTACACTTTATTCCGTATTATCAACATGACCACGCGATGCCGGTATTATGGTGATTATAAAGTAACGAGTCTGTTTAGTTGGTTGAAATTATGATCTTTTTGAATGATTTATGAATTATTGCGAGCAGCGGAAATTAATGTATCATATAAATAGATAGACCGCTAAATATCCAATTAGCTAAGTTGAGTAGTTTGCCTCTGTTTTTATTCCATTTCAATTTCAAACGATACAAAGCAGACCGCCGCAGTTCGCGTAATTATGGTAATGGGTGCCTAATCGCAAGGGTACAACCGTGGACTTATAATTATCATTGTATACAAATGTGTGGGTACAACTGGCATGATCAATTGAATGAGAAATTTGTTGTTTTTAAATTATTTTCAAAGGCTTGTGCGTACAAACATGTACTTTCATTAATTGTTTTTTCACCTTTCTTTGTTTTTTTCTATCCCATATTTACATAATTTAGAGTAATATTCATCTTTCTTTGGAATGTCGTGGCATCAAACTAGCAGAAGCAGAGCATTATGAAACCCACTGCGACTCTCTTAATGCACTGTAAACTATTATGTTGTATAATTATATTTCACACTAACATCAAAGTAAAACAAAAACAATTAAAACATATGTTTCCTTAGTTTTGTTTACAACACTCTTATGCAAATTAGCACATGTATATCTATGCGTTGTATTATATTATATATATGTTTTGTATTTATATAATGTTTCACCTATTTTGCTGAAAGTTGCTAAATTAATTTAAAATAATTAAATTAGTGTGTCATGGCATTGGTACCGGAAGTGAGGGAGAAATATATGACTGCCCCCAAACATTCGATATATATAATATCTAACAATATGATGGTGGGCATTCCCCACAAATCGAATCTGAGACTTCCAGATTGTAAGACCGGTGCAGCTGAAATAATGCTCTGCTACTGCACTTTTGAGGACCTAATCTACATACATTGTTCGCCGTGTGCAGTTGTGGTGGAGCAGGATTCGCTAATACATAAGGGGCAGGAGTGTGAGGGGTGAGACTTCACATTAAAGGGGTAGTCTATAATTAAGCCAATATTGATTTTATTTTATGTTTTTATCATTTACGGTATAAATTAGGGGGCAAGGGCGGGGGATAATTTCGAAATGTTGGGAGTTTGTGTACATTGCATGACACCGGTAATAGTGTTCGCAAAACGGCACCGCGCATCTGATTTACGTGATTGTGATGATCATTATGGTTATTAATATATTGACGCCGACAAAAACGATCATGGAGAAGACGATGACGATGTCGCAAATCTCGGTAACGTTTATAGTAATTATGATAACTATTATAATAATGCACTTTTAGCGCATCGATAAAACAAGCGTTGCGTACGTTCTAATGAAACATGCAATGGGATTAGATGCAAATAAAAAACGGAAATGGTAATGAGAAGGTGGGATCGTATGATGATTATAATGGGTATGAATCCTGCGTCACGTCTCCTCGCTCCTCGAAAGAGCCTTATCAACGATTTCAAGATAATGATAAGCAGTTTCATTGCCGAAAAAAGTATCCTTTCGAAATATAATGAAAGAGAATCTACTGGGAATCGTTATCAACATAAGGACATGCAGACATTTAATAGTTAATTGCGCCCTGGACACGTTGAAAAAGGTGGACTTGGAACATGAAAAGACTTCTTTGTTTTATTATAATTACCGAAAAGTGTATTCTTTTGAATTTAAGTTAAATATAACATGAAAAAGAACCCGCTGAAAATGATAATATAAATACACCTCTCCGTTGCGAAGATTCATTGTGTAAAGTTAATTGTTGCGCTAAGTACCGGGGGTGGGATAAATGAATGGAGCCGGGGTGGGGTTGATATGTCGCGCGGAGTGAAATAACGCTCTGAACGTGATGAATTTTAGTGAAAGATAACATGTACAAGAACCCGCTGAAAATGATTATAAAAATATAACTCTCCGTTGCGAAGATACATTGTGTAAAGTTTATTGTTGCGCTAAGTACCGGGGACAGGATAAATGAATGGGGCCGGGGTGGGGTCGATTTCGCGCGATGAGTGAACTACCGCTCTGAACGTGATGAGTTCATTGTTATGAGGTGATATCAATGTGCAGGCGGCCCGCTAGCTAGGTTGACAGGGAACAGGCGCGGCTTTGTACAATTACGTAATACCAGCGAAAGCTTTGCCGATTGGCCGATGAATAACAGTACAAATGCGCATGCATTATTTCGTTTGCTGATCGATCACGAAAAGCGGAACGGTGAAATCGAACGGTACAACTTCTCGCTCGATGTGTGAGAATGCTTTACTGAATGGATGCAAAACTTTAGAAGCGATCTTCTCCCTTGTATGACAAATAGCGGGACTCTGATCCACATTATTAAATTGCGTTTTCCTGGCCTTCAAGAAACTTATATGTATCAAGTTATATATCATTTTAAAGCTGAAATCCTAGATAATTAAAAACACTAACAATCTCAATGTTGATATTCCCGATAATTTACCCGAAGTGACAGAGCCAGTCACATTTCTAAGCATTCATATTTGTTGCAGCTGCAATGTGGGATATGTGATATCACAATGAATATGTATACTCTTTTATATATGTCAACATTATATGATCCCAGCTGTTTTGAATTATGTAAGAGTGCCACTACATGAAGTTGAATAGCACGCTCCACCCTTTCATCTTTCAGCACACGTAGTGAAAGGAGACACTCATTTGCATACTCAATGAAAGAACAGGAAGTACATCTTTGTACTGTTCGTGTAAACGTTTGACCTTTGACTGAAAAATAATTTGTAATAATAATTACAAAATTACATGATATACTTGGGGACCGAGTGTGTGGGGCGCCCAATGATTTCGGCCCCCTCAAGTCGGGTTGTACACATTTGGTGGTCCCGTGTTTTAACGTTTGGTGCATGTAGGCACCCACAAACGCACACACTTTTGTTGTGGCTACAACTGACAATGTCCTATAAGTAATGGAAAAAAGAGAAAAACGATATGAGGGTATTATTATTATTATTTATAATAATAATGATGAACATTAATAGCGCAGCTTCTACTGCACTTAAATTTGTATTGCTATCCCTAGTCATCAGGTATATTTAAACACAAATTTTAACAAAATGATACTGATAATGTTACAAAATCATCATCATCATTATTATTATGATAGGAATTTTAATTATTTGGTATATCATTGTTATTGTTATAATTATTATTATCCTGTCGGAATCCCATTTTCTTTGCTCTTTTTCATTCAATCATTAGTATTGTTATCAATTATAGTAGAGGACAGTAACTGTTAGTTTTTGTTCTTGGTTAATACTTTACTCTCATTTATATTAGAACCAGTGTATAAAGCGTTATATAAATTGTTTATATCACTACTATCATTATTAATAGTACATTCGCTTTGGTGATAACTCTAATTATTCACAATATCTTCATAATCATAACTATTATTAACATCAGAACAATTATATAAATTTGTTTTATGTGTTCATTTCTAAAACATAATTACCTTAATATGGAAAATACTGCTGAAAACTGCTTGTCTACTAAAAAATCGCCAATGTGGTAAAATGAGAGTCGTATACAGCCTAGCTTTCGATCCTAGCAGAATCTTCGTCAGGGCACAAATGACAGTTACTACAGAAAAAACACAGAATATATACCAACATAAACACATGTATGGAAGGGGGGCTGGAAAGAGGAAAGGAGGCGGAGACACAAAACAATGAAAGCAACTGTGAGTGGGTGAGTGTCAGGACTGCTTGCCCAATCAGGTCAAACAGGCATGGGAGGGTCCTTAAGTGGCTGCAGTCAAAGAAAATGTGATGAGAGTGTAAGGCTTAGAGAAGAATAGAGGTGGGGAGGATCAAAGAAATAAATCAAGAAATGGAAAGAGACATGTGAACAAAAGACAGTTAATGAGGTGTGGGAGTGCACTGGGGCACTGAGAGGGGAGGGACAATAGAGGGGATTATGAGTGTAGGGGATGGGAGCGAGAGAACTAGGACAAAGAAAGTGAAGTGAAGTGTGTTGCAGGATCGGATGAATAGGATAGGCGAGTTCAAAGGAGAGAGTGAAAAGGATGAGGACCCAGTAGGTGATGATATGTAGGGAAGCAACGTAGACAAATGAATGGGACAGGTAGTGTAAAAGAGATAGTGAACAAAAGGAAGCCTAAATAGGTAGGTAATCAGGGGGAAGGTGGAGGGACAAATGAGGGTGGAACAATATGATCAAAATAGAGGTGGAACTATGCATGATGAGAATGTGGATGTATATGAATAAGCCCATGCCTATGGACAGTGTACCTATAGAGAGAAATTAAATGCAAAAAGTATAACATATTAAGTATAACATGATTAACCTTTGCATCTCTCCCCTTCATCGTCTGCACCACCATTTGTTTGTTTTCACCCCCCATATCGATACTTTACTTTGTTCCACATACTATTCATATTCTTATTTCCCATTTTATTTTCCCCATATATTAATTTTAGTTTCCTTTGAGATTACATTAAATACACTGTCACCATTCATACACATAATCATGTTAATTGTGTTGCTTGATATCTATTATATACTGTTCATATTAAGAAAAAAAAAATCTTCAAAATTGTAATGTGCGTCACATAAACGTTTCACGTGGCAGAAAGGCTTCTAATTGGCGACTTATTTACCCTCAGTCCGCCATTTTGTTCATGTACAAAAGTATATGGCACGTACTTGCGCGCGCATACAGTTTACCTTCTAGTTCTACAATGGCAGTTATAGTCATACGTACATGCTAATAACTCGATGATAGTCCCAATGCATGTGTCTGATAGGGTTAAGCGGTACGTGTAATTGAATGGGGAAAATAGTTATACGTACATTACACATACAGTGAGCACAGGCTCCACAATATGCATGCAAGTTAAGGGCTAGGCAGACTAGAGGCTGCGATTGGCTGCAATAACCTGTCATTAGCTCCAAATCATCGATTGCGCATATGAAAGGCGGATAGTGTTAAACACTAGGTATTACATGGTAAAACTCTTGGCAAACATTGATCGACTTGTGCACAGCTCCTCATTTTGGTATGGAAGGTTGTTGTTGAATTGTACAATCTACGTTGGGAAATATTTAATAATTGCGTGAAATTGAGTGTGAATATGAAAGTCGACAGCACTCAACACAAATGTATTATTGTCAGCTATAAGAATCCATGCCATAATTATTTGTTAAAATGTTAACAAAGTAAAGTGCCAAGTGTTTGATTTGTCGCAAAACTACCGTGCTGAAAATTTCAAAATATTGCCCCAATGATGATATGAGTTTGCCTGAGTATAACATGCATTGCAGAGACTTACCCAACTAAATTAGAAGTACATTTGCCCGAATTTTGCCATTTTCAGAACTCCCAGCTAGGGCGACTGCAGCCCAATCACAAAACACTCCCGCATTATACGCCTATGCCATCCCTGCCAGTCCCTGCCATCACTCTTCTTTTTTTTTTTTTATCGCAGCTAGGATTTTGAAAATGTTCAAAACATGATTTTCTGATCGCGCCATCACCTGCGAAGAGAACCTGCGATGAGAAGAGAACGCACGACGCATGCGTTTCTCGTGACCAGTCGAGCTATTGTTTAATCTCTACCCCAATTCAGGCTTATTCAGAACGATACATTACATTAAAAAAAAACTAAAATAAGAGATACAACTCATCTGTGGCGATGAATGAGAATTAGGCCGAGTTAATTGCGAAAATTGCATTTTGATTGAGACGTTTGTTTGTTTTTGACATGATTTACCCTTCATAGCTTTTTATTCTTTTTTTCGCAGCTAATTGCAGGTAGTGGCAGCCCAACACAGCATCTAGTCTGACTGGCCCTTAAGTGGCAGGGATGCGGGGAGGAAGGGTAGTTTAGACTCTGGTGAACGTTTTAATTAGGCCGCTAGATGGCGACAAACCGCACTATTCGATTCCGTGAGTGATGTTATTTACAGAACTGGGCTAATACTGTAACAAGTCTATTTTCGATGAAGTGGATACGAATTAAACACATGATACTTTAGTTGCTAACTAGGGTTAACTTAGTGGGTCCCTAGAGCCTATACTTTACCCAGCTAACCTTAGTTAGGGACTAGGACAACTGTTTGTTGCTCACTAAACTATGGCATTTGAAATACTATAAGCGTGGAACTAAGCAAGCGGGGTTTTATATGGGCACAGGACATCCGCAAGTAAACTGGATCCCTCTCGTGAAATTAATTGTGTGGACAGGTGTTAGGATTGTGGTCATCTGGCTGGCAAGAGCGTACAATAATAATATTTGCGAAGAGGGGAATTATCTGAATGCGTGCAGTCTAAACGAGATGGGGATTTGGTCTAAATTAATGTTATTCATTCGTAATTATAACCATGATAACGAATTGGATTTGAAATATATTATTGGGGATTGGGGAGGGAGATTGTATTTGAATGTAGTCTGGCATGCATTTACCCATTGCTGTTATACCAAATTGGAATTGAAATGTAATCTGATTTTGTTTGCTGATGAATAAACGGGAGGGGGGGGGGGGGGGGGGGGTCTAACGCCAAATATCGCGTGTATTTGCAGTGTGAAATGAGTCACTTTATACTTAATTAATTCGCAATAAAAAATATATACACTGAAATTTATTCGGTAGGGGTTCCTATCAAATGCTGTAATGTTTTAAATTTTTTTAACAATATTGTGTCTACATGTCACCCACCTGTGTTAATACTTGGCAATTCAATAACACAGCCTCCTAACCTGACGAGTTAATGATATTTCTCTCTACCTTTGGAACGTTGTTAAACGATATCCGCTATTTGTTAGTTTTGATCACAGGTCACGCAAAGTTATATTTTTTGGTTACGTTTTTTTCTCCTGATGTGTTCATTATTTTTTTGTTATTTTTCTTACAATGCTCCTTCATCATTGCCATGACGTGCGTCCTGGTCCCGTGCGAGATATTCTGCTCGTGTATCTATGGTTACCACGCGTACGAATCGCGCGAGCACTCTGACGTCGACGTGCCTATCTTTACGGACTTTTCGATTTGTATGTTCACTAGTGGACTGGTACGGTGACGTCATTTTTTTAAGCAGTGCGCATGCGCATCTACGTGCCCGTCGTTCGTACCAGATATCTAGTACGTGAACACCCCTGTTTCGCCGTCGGTCTAGATCTGTGACGATAAGCACTATTTGGCTACGAAAAACAACGTCATAATTATAGCTGTATATTTCTTGTTTCTCTGTTGTTGTCTCTGTATACAGGTTAACTGAACTATTATGATTTAAATGAACTTGTCTATAAAGATTACCTGTTTATAGCGTCCACTCTTCTTGTCTGCATTGGGTAGTCATTATACACAGGTTTGACTATCTCATTTTAATTGTATGGAGTCTGTCAATAATAATAAGTTACCTGATTATAGCGCCCACTTCCATTGTTTCATTTGGGTGGTCACTATACACAGGTTTGACAGTACACTGTGTTATGGAATTTATCTATAAAGGTCACCTGTGTATAGCGCCCACATGTCTTGTTGCTCTTGGGTGGTCACCATACAAAGTTTACTGTATATGATTTGATGGAACTGGTCTATAAAGGGCACCTGTTTATTGCGGCCAATGTATTGTTTTCCTTTGGCGGTCGTTATACACAGGTTTGACTGTAAACGACTTTTCGGGACATGTGAATAAAGGTCACCTGATTATAGCGGCCAATTTTCTTGTTTTCCTTTGGTTTTCATTATACACAGGTTTGACTGTAAACGATATTTCCGAACCTGTCTATAATGATCACCTGATAATATCGGCCAATTTTCTTGTTTTCCTTTGGTGGTCTTTATTCACAGGTTTGACTGTAAACGATTTTCGGAACATGTATATAAAGGTCACCTGATCATAGCGGCCAATTTACTTATTTTCCTTTGGTCATGTTGGTGGTCATTATACACAGGTTTGACTGTAAACGATATTTCGGAACCTGTCTATAAAGGTCACCTGATAATAGCGGCCAATTTTCTTGCTTTCCTTTGGTGGTCATTATACACAGTTTTGACTGTAAACGGTATTTTGGAACTGTCTGCAATGGACACCTGTTTATAGCGGCCAATTATTCATATCCCTTTGGTGGTCATTATACACAGGTTTGACTGAAAACAATATGTTGGCACCTGTCTATAAAGGTCACTTGCAATTAAGTGTCAATTGTATTGTTTCCATTGACTGGTCAATATATTCACAGGTTTGACTTTATCAGATTTTATAGAATCTGTCTATAAAGGTCACCTGTTTAGAGCGGCCATTTTGTCTTGTTTCCATCTGGTGGTCACTATACACAGGTTTGACTGTATTAGATCTTAAAACCTTTTTTTACAAAACTAACCTTCTCTGCAAACTTCGCACGAGCACTGCATGACGTAACTGTCCAGAGACTTGAACGCGCGTCGTCGTGTGAAATCGAAAAGGTAAAGAACAACATTCAACGTGCCTAGTCAACTCAATGTGGTACTGCACTAGGACGACAGGTCAACGGCCCTCGTCTCAGCGATCGAAAACTCCCTAATGTCGGCATGTCCGTGTGTGGTGCAATTCTGTTTGTGGTCACCATCATGTGGAATTGTTAGTACGGTTGCATAGCAACGCCTCAGGAGGACTATAAGGAGGAGGTTGAGGAGGAGATGGAAGAGGAAGGGGTGTATTTGTTTGTTTGCTTTATTTTACTTTATTTTCTTTCTTTAACCCCATGTTTAATTTACAGAACCGACAGGATGCGATTCAAACCATGCAGGAGTGGTTCACGAACGATCCGAGAGTAGACGACGCATATCGTAACGGTCGACCGAACACAGTGCCATTCGCTCAACCTGCGTCTGACCGCCATCTGGACCCCCGTCTGCTCATATATGCCGGACAAAACCGATATCTCCGCCCCGAACAGGTTGAAACAACAAACAGCATAATCCGCTCGATGGTAACCGCCCTGCGGACTATCCGCGAGGAATGCTTATGCGAGAGGACTATCCGTATCCGCCTGCATTTACTAGGGAGCATGCACATCGCCTGGCGCAGCAGCTGCAGGGGCAGGGCCGGCCAGACATGTACATAGCAGCAGCGAGGCAGCGATCGATCGTACATCTACCGACCTCGCCCCAAAAATGTCCGTGGAAAACTGCCAAAGCTGTCGTATATGCAACAAGAGCGAGCCGGGAGGAGTAACCACTAACCATGGCAACGAGAACCTCGTTGCTGAGTTCTCGCAGTACTCTGCATTCAGAGGAGCGCAACCTTCCGATGCTTATTTATAATTTAGAGTGGATGAAGTAAAACTATCGTCGTAAACACGACAACGTCGTATGCAGGCTGCGTTGTGCGATATATTATCACGATAATGCGTACGCCATGCTTACCGTGCAACATCTATGGTACTTGCTAGTGTCGTGCATTGTATTCTCGAGAAATTGACACATGCTCCCCTGGTACGAATGTCCGAACTAAGCACGAAATGGCAAGTTGTGGATATAGATTTCGCTGTTCCTAATGAACTCCCATCCTAGGAGTTTTCTTTATACATTGGATATATAAGCGAACACAAACGCGATTTTCCTATGATAATCGGTGCACCGGCCCTTAAATGTGCCTTGGTAACTTCGGCTCTATGGAGAAACGAAGTGTGACGTCACAGTTTTCCATTGATATGAATATCTGTTCTAAAAAAATGTTAGGCAATACATTAGTTACCTAAGCGGTTGCTAAGCCGGCACTAGTACAGTTCCAAACCACCACCACAAGCCCGATGAAGGATACATTTTGAAGTGTCATTAATATCATATAAGTAAAGTATGTGCCCTTGGTGACGTCCTTACTGAGAGTTGTCCGACGTAGTTCGGAACCATCCAGGTTCATCTCAGTGAGGTATGCTGGCTCTTTTGTTGTTGGTTACTAGGTTACAACCTTTACATTTCTTGTTGCTGAGGGAGAGAACTTCTTTTCATGAAATTGTTGCTACTTGATTTAATAGCTAGTTGGCAAATTTCTTTCATTTCTTTGTAATTGTTATACTGTTGCTACCCAGATGGGGGTAATCCTGTAAGGTGTAATTAGAATAGGCAGATATTCTAATTTAGATAGTTGTTTGTCCTTGCTTTGAGGGGCGTGGAAATTACTGGGCTTGGGCATATTTAACTTCACTTGAAGATCAGAAGTCGAGGAGCGAAGACATAAAATGATTATGCTCTTGGAAGTCCTTATTTAGTAGTGGTTCTATATGGCAGTAGGCAACGGCGGCAAAGCGATATTTGGCGGCCATTTTGAAATAGGCGCGGCCATCAGTCATTGCACAGTCACCAGCCACCCTGACTTGTATGCCTGGACCAGACACTCGTGCTTCCTTGTTTCGTCAGTCAAATATGGCGGTTCCCATAGGGTTCAACCAGGATTCTCCCAGGGTTCACGCATGGTTCACCCAGGGTCACGCATGATTCTCGCAGGGTTCACCTAGGACTGTTCGTGGGATCGTCAAGCTCACCGCTGGCTCTCCTTAGGTGCACATCGGGTTCGTCTCGCGTCGAGCGTCGTTAACGTGGTCGACATCGGCAGGGGCCGAGCAGCATCGCGCGTACGACATGGTCCTACAGCGCTCGCTCGTAGACTACGCAAGACAGCACGCGTCCGACGACGACTACGGGTTTCACAGGTTTCGCGTACTGTAGCGGGTAGCGATGAATTTTAATTCTCCAATTGAAACAAAGCTGTTCACATTACCTATATAACTCTAGCCACTTACTTTAATTGATGTAATTAATCTCAAATGATGACAGTTTAAAGAAATTGATTCCCATCCTCATGCTTAACAATAGTATGTAACTTGAATTGATTATGTTGCATATGTTTCAACTCATTATTGTTATCTTGTAAATTTGAAGGAAATTAACCTTTATTTCACTGAATTTCAGTGTGACGTATTATTTTGTCTGAGTTTTAGTAATTGGTTTGTTTTAGTTTACCCCACCAGACACACAAGCTAACCACAATCTCAACCGGCTGTGACAATGAGCTTATTATCATGACTGTGTTTATTCTACACAGGGTATTATACTAGAACTTTTATTATACAATGAGGATTAATGCATCTGTTATTCTATATCATTATAACCAATCGTATTATTATTATTGAAATATTGGATATGTAAACATGTACACAACTCTGAACGGATACATTTAAGCTGAAAGTGTTATATGCACTTAAAAAACCAACATTCTCATCTGTGCCACATGTTTAGTCCAGAATAAACATACAAAATGACCATTTACCAGAAAACCGTATCACACCTGTAAAATGTGACAAACCATTTGTCTTCACTACTAATGCAAGTCCTTCTGCAAAATCATCCATACAAAGGGCCTCTTGACACTCCAGTCATAGTATAACCGGTCACCAGTAACATTGCGTCCTGGATCATCCAGGACAATCATAACTGGTGACCGATCATACTATCACTGGATATCAAGATACACTTTGTGTTGGTGCTTTTGTAGAGCGATTTACATTGATAATGCAGACACATGGATTAAACAGTTACCATGGTAACTGCTCAGTCTTAATTATTAATCTGGACTAAAGTTGTACCACCGATGAGAATACAGCCATGTCTTTAAAGGGAAAGTTGAGTTTTGGTATAGAGGGCGCTACTCGAAATAATTGTTTGCAAGATAATGAAAAACTGGGTGTCAAATTTGAAAGAGCATACAGAATAAACTTGTTTTGATCAAAATCGGTTCAGGAATGGCTGAAATATCCATAAACGAAACCATTTGTTATAACTATTCGATAATTTTGAACCAGCCATTAGAAACAATGAAACAGTTCCTCCTCTTTTAAAAAATGTATAAAAAGTAGTTTTTAAAATAGTTGTTGACTATCTCTCTCTATCTATTCACTATTTCAACAAAACATCACATGCACCATATTTGATTTTAAATAGTAGAAACCAATGAGATTATAGAGAGCGCCCTCTTGAGTTTTAACGGCTATTTTTTTTTAATGATAACAGGCTTTTTACTTAGTCATTTTGAAGTTTGTGTTCCTTTCGAGCATGGTGGAGTTATAACTATTAGTTTGTAATGTAATGGTGCAGGGCTGGTTTTGGTTACTAAAATTCAGTTTGACCAAAACTGTACTCTCTTTACCAAAACTCAAATATCCATTTGTCGTTATGTATTCGATTATTTTATATCAGATGAGGAGCCATGCATACCAACTTTACGATCACCACTTATAACAATCATCATATCATTGTCATGATTGTATTATTTTATATAGTATTTTAAAATGAGAAAACATGCTTTGTATGGGATATACTTAGATAACAAGTATATTCCATACGAAACATTTTTTGTATTGCTACCCTCTTAATTAATATTCTAAGCTGAATTGAAATAGGATTTTTGTTTTACTGATTTGTATGGTAAATTCTGCGTGTAGATATGTCTCCATGTAATTATTATTATCGTATCAACAGCTTTTATACCACCGTGTAGCAATGGAGCCTATTCTATTACATGTATGGTCAGGTTTTGGGTAATAGAAGTAATATAAACTGTAACCATTGTATTATCATAAACATTCATGAACGACATTTTTAAATCGGATATTTAAGATGTTTAATGCCCGACGCAGACAGAGCCGACTCGACTGGTGGTCATTCCGATCGGCTCAGTTTTCAGTGCCTCGCGACACACATTTTGCCAGTCGAGAGACAGTCGGATGCCAGTTGGGGCCGATTCAACACGATAAATCTGCTCCGACCGACCGGGCCCAACTCTAGCCTGATTAAAACCAGTCGGATCGGGTGGAGTCGGCTCTGTCTGCGCCGGGCTTAACTTGTTCGTTTTGTGTTTGTATACTGTCATTACGAATTGTTTGTTCGGTGACAGAATATCGAAAAGAAAAATGCATATTTGTAATTATTCAAGTGTTGATTATACTTCACTCTGTCTTTTTTATTACCCAGCATGGTGGCTTAGCGGTTAGAGTGTCCGCCTCATGCACGGGAGGTCCCGGGTTCGAACCAAGACCGAGTCATACCAAAGACTTTTAAAATAGTACATTCTGCCTTCTAGCCAGACACTCGGAATTTATAGAATGGAGAAGGGAAAGTTAATCACACGAGTTACCAGAGGACTAGCCCCCTTCTGTAACTTTCGCTACATTTAGTAGACATGTGGCCTAGGGCTATTGAAACGGAGATAGGCGCCGCCTTATGTGCCAACATTGGTACGGGAAAGACTTTAACTTAAACTTTCTTTTGAATTGTATGTCAACATGTGTTTGGTTCGCTGGCAGACTGTATGATATAACTGTGTATGTTTATAACGCTTTGAATGTTTAGTACACAGTAACGTATTCCAAAGTACCTACATAATACAATAATTATAACATTTTATTAAACAAATGAAAACTTTTGTTAATTATTTTGACATTGAACATTGAATAATTAATACTCTTATACAATGTTCTGTTTTAATTATCTCCTTAATTTATCATTTTATTTAAATTTGTACGTCATTGTTGTTAATACTAATTTCGTCATTCCATATTCATCATCATCAACATCATAATCATCATCATCATCATCAAAACCATCATCACCATCATCACCATCGTCATCATTATCATCATCATTATCATCAATATCTTCATCATGATCATCATCATTAACATCAACATCCTCATCCCCATCAACATCATCATGATCTTCATCATCATCACCATCATCATCATCACCGTCATCATCATCTGTATGTAACCGGTTACGGAAATACTACATTATTTGTAGTAAAATAGGTAGTAGATATATCAAAGTAGCGTCGCTAATATTGTTATTGATAAACAGATATTCAAATATTCATGAATAAAAACATGCATACATAAATATTGAATAAGGTAATACACGTATTTATTGTCGATATCGTTACTGGTATTATAATTGTTTCTTATCATTGTCGCAACAAAAGAAATTGTATTAACTTACAGGCTGCATCTCAGATATAATATAATCATGATAAAAAAGATAAACTTGTATGGGGATGGTATAATATTTTATACGGAATAAACTTTGCCAAGAAAGAAGAAACGCTAGTAAACGTCATGTTGTTATAATTATGTACGTGTTTGTTTATTAGTTTCTTTGGATGTTAGTTCGTTCAATTGTTATTCATCTGTATGAATCTTCCTATCAAATACAATTAACATTCAAATAAATGACCCAAACACAATACAATTAATTATGAAGGCCAGGACAGTGACATAGTATATGTTACAAATCACAAATCAAATACACACAAACAAAGGCACATACACCCCCTCCCCACACACACACACCCACACACACGCACATACAAACACATGCGCACACACACGCACACGCACACGCACACGCACACAACTACACACACAATGGCACTTGTTCCACATAGATCCTGAATATAATAATACAAAAGAACACAAACATTTTGAAGGAACGGAAAGAAATTAAATATATTTTAATCTTATTTTTCAACACATACCAAGATCACAACATACCATAATAGTTATATAGATAACACAAAGGGCGCTTTTAAAAATCTCGCAATGTAAATGCCAGGCTCCATATTCATAAAACCCTGCTAGGTTAGTTCCTTGCTAAGTGTATTTATGTTGTGCAGTTTATTGAGCTTCAAGCAGTTTTTCTAGTCCCCAACTAGGGTTAACTGGTCTTAAGTATCCTTTAGGTTTACCCTAGTTAGCAACTAAAAGATATTGTGTTTAATTCGTAGCCACGTAATCCAAAATAGCAAGGAAAGCTAGCGAGCGTGTATAAGTATGGGCCCTGGCGATTTCGCTGATAAGCGCAAACACTATGCCTGATGTTAACTGTACGAATCTTGCGGCATGCGTCCGTTAAAGGGGTAGTACAGTTTTGGTAAGGCTGAGCTTTAGTAACCAAAACCTGCACAATAACATTATAAATTAATAGTTATAACTCCACCATGCTCGAAATGTATCGAAAATTACAAACGACTAAATGGAAAGCCAGGCCTGTTATCATTTAAAAAGAGCCATTAAAACACATTAAAAACACTCTAAAAAAGCATTGGTTTCAACCATTTTTCACACAAAATTATGCATATGATGTTTTTGTTGAAATAATGCTTAAATAGAGAGATCATCAACAACTATTTAAAATCCCTTTTTGACAATTTTGTAAAAAGTATAATATTTTTTTTAAATTTTTAAAGTAATCATCGAATAAATCTGGGGCCCAGATCTATTCCGATCAGATATATGTATTGATATTTCAGCCGTTTCTGAACCGATTTTGATCAAATAAAGTTGATTCTGTCATTAAAATTGTATGCTCTTTAAAATTGTACACTCAGTTTTCCATTATCTTACAAAAAATATTTTGTACAGCGCCCTATACCAAAACTGATCTACCCCTTTAAGTAAAATGATTAAATTTAATGAAAGAACATAAGTTTAGACACCCACCTTCAAAATTTAGAGTTATTTCCGATTTTCAAATCAAGAATTTTGATATTTACTTATATATTTGGCAACAAAAACAAACACAAATTAAAAGTCTATTATGACATCCTTCTGGAACAAATAAATAAATAAATAGCATTTATAAAGCACTTAGTACATAAGTTTCTTTAGCGCTGTACATAAAGAAGAATAACAATATAAGAACAAATCATACATATGATAATAAAGATGCACATTTAAATAAGGTCAAGTTATAAGTACAGAATACTACAATTTAGATTTAATATGTACAATCATTGTGAAACATAGATGTAATTGTGTTCTGAATGTATACATTAATTAAAAGTACAAATCAAAGGGACTTGTAACACTGTTCAAATTCTCAAACTTATTTTGAACTCTAGTGGTTCTCTCATACATTGTCATGTTCGTATTAACAATAAAAGCACAAGACAAACGACTAAAGTGTTACAGGGGTAGTACAGTTTTGGTAAGGCTGAACTTTAGTAACCAAACCTGGACAGTAACATTATAAACTAATAGTTATAACTCCACCATGCTCGAAATGTATACAAAATTACAAACGACTAAGTAAAAAGCCCGATATCAAAAGAGCCATTAAAACACAAGAGGGCGCTTTCTAAAAAGGCATTGGTTTCAACCATTTTTCATACAAATGTATGCATGTGATGTTTTATTGAAATAATGATTAAATAGAGAGATCATCAACAACTATTTAAAAAACGCTTTTGAAAATTTTTGAAAAAGCGCAAGCATTTTTTAAATTTTTTGAACAAATCATCTAATTATTTGGGCCCCAAATAATTATAAGATCAGATATATTTATTGATATTTCAGCCGTTTCTGGGTCGATTTTGACCAAAGTTTTGACCAAGTTTATTCTGCCATTAAAATTGCATATTCTCTCAAATTCGACACTCATTTTTTAATTTAAAAAAAAAAATTGTGATGTGCAGCGCCCTCTCTACCAAAACTAAACTACCCCTTTAATATGTTAAACTGTCTACGGGATAATTTAAGCCGTGTACAAAATAAGTGCAATGAGTTAGTCGCTTTGCATTTTGCTCATTTCCTCACCAAAGCAAATTCAATTAACGTGACATTTTCACCCATTACTTTGTGGACATATCAGATCACATCAATACACATTTGATTCGTCTCTCATCACTGTTTGCACTCGTTACTAGATCCCTTTAAACATTATTTATACAATTGATGAATGATCAAAGTTATGCAAGTTTTAAAACGTAATACAATAGTAAATTACCGGGCTAACAAATATTAGCAACAAAACATTATTGGGCTTGTGTGAAAAGGTAAGTCTTTAAGAGAGATTTGAGTCCAGTAGAATAACAATCTGCCACAAACTTTGATTCCACAACAGAAGAACTCGCCACATATATGTAAATAAATGTTCAATATTGTGTTTGATAATTTTTGGTTATTGTAATGCGCATTGATATGCAGTTATTGTAATGGTATGCGCTATATAAGAACAAGTTATTATTATTATTATTATCATATTACTTAATACAATAGTAAATTATCGGGCTACCAAAATAATGTTCAATATTTGTTCAACATCAAGTTCTATCTTAAATGCATGCACACTTAATCTTGCTATACGATACTTTTGTGCACGAGTATAGCGAGGATGCAATTCCATGACAAATTGATGTTGTGCAATATTTTCGACAGTTCAGTTTATAGACATTAAAAATTAAGCAGAGAATACTAAATATCACAATGTGTATATAATTTTTCCTCCGATATCTACAAAACTTCAGCATGTCAGGTGTGTTTTCCAAAGATCCTAAGTTGAACTTAACTCTATCAGTTAGACTTAAACATTAGGGAAAGCTGTTAGTTTCTTTGAAAACAAAATAGTAAAAGTACTTTTAAAATGCATAACATGTTGTTTCAAATCATTAATATTTTTCTATTATCAAGGAGATTTAATTTTCTAAGTCTAATACTTGCTTTTTGCTTTTGAAAATATTTCATTCCAAGGCTACACATGGTTTATGAAACTGCCTTCATACGTTTGTAACAAGGCATGATACATGAGAAAACAGATAAGGGGATAACAATGCGAGTAGTCAATATGAGCGTATCTGAGCGTGCACTAACAACAACGGGTTATATAACTACTGGCATAGCATCAGCTTCAACAACATTGGTTAAATAACCCGCTTTTGCTAGTGCACGCTCAGATGCGCACCGATGACGTTTCATATAGTAAAGTTTGAAAACATGGTAGCCTCTAGTGCTCAGTCATAACAGTACATAGTGGTTTCAAAAACAGTGATTATGTCCATTATTAGTGATATTCAAGAGAAATATTAAATTCTGCAGAAATGTTGCATTTGTTGGTAAAAGCAAGCGAATATGTAAGCATTTTCTTTCCCTTTAATATGATAACGGGAGGATAAAATTCAAATGTTTAATATAATATTTAAATATAATTCTGGTTCTAAGAACGCATACAAATGATGTATATACAAAATAAGGAAAGCCAAAATGTGAATGTTAAATATGCACAATATTTACAAAACAACACACCACTTCGTTCATCAAAAGTCGTTAAGATACGGTTAAAATACCTAAATAGTAAGTCATAAAACATCTCGGGCTTTGAATTCTATTCACAATTAAATAGTTCATATTCATAAAGCATACCTGTCCACTAGTGGGCAGTATACCAACATAGCCTAATTTACATTGAAGTCGATACTTTAAAGGAGTGTTGGTAAGGCTGAGCTTTAGTAACAAAAACCTGCAAAATAACAGTAAAAACTAATAGTTATAACTCCACCATACTGGAAATGTATATATACAAAAAAAAAAAAACGACTAAGCAAAAAGCATGTTATCATTCAAAAGGAGCCATTACAACTCAAGAGGGCGCTCTCTAAAAAAACATTGGTCTCAACCTTGTTTCATGAGATGTATCGTTGAAATAAAAACACTAAACTACCCCTTTAAATACTCAGACATTAAATCACATTAACAGTTTTTTTTTGTGGGGGATCTATATACCAGCATTCGTCAGGGAGTTAACAAGCGCCCATTCTCATAAACGGTTGTTATTTGAATGACAACAATGGCCCTTAATGTTTAAGCATGGTAAAATATAATATTCAGTGATAGCATGAACGTTTACCATTTTCAATTTCGATTCAAAATAAGTTGCATTTCTACTGAATCAATGCTATTTCAGATTTGTTCAATATTCGTTTTTATATGGTTATGAATTAAACCATTACATTTATGATTGAATTTAAGTATATAGTTTTATTTACTTTTGTCAACATGTAAACAAACACTACTACTACTACTAATTATAATAATCATAATATTAATACACGAAAACAAAATAATATAAAAGATAATATGTGACCTTACACCACAAAACGACCGTTATGTCGCAGAGATAGTTTCTCTGTTATTAGCTGAAATAGTCAAATTTGGTTTAAAATATGAAATTCAGGATTTTTGTATTTCTTGAATGAAGGTATCTTAATCTGCATTCTGTGAAATTTTGATCGTCAGAAATCATGGTTAAATAAGTTTTTTCATCGAATACAAATTATTAGATATACTGCGCTTGAATGGACGCCAATCTTTGAAGTAGCCAATTTCTCCCTTGTTTTAAAACTGCTTCAGCAATTTTCCAAATCTTCGGCGCTAATTTTCAGATGGTTTGCCTTGTCTGAATATGACAAATTATATACCATTTTAAAGGTAATGAATTCTACTGTAATGTCATGTAAAAATCAGCATAATCATTTTCCCCGACTTATTGGTCGTTTTGTGGTGTAAGGTCACATATGCGCTTTATACAAATACTTAATTTAATCAATTAAATAAACACATCGTACGATTTTATATAACATAATACATACATCAATTATATTTCAGGTAGCCCTCAGATTAAGACCTACATGATGAACAAAGTGTTTACAAATAGAGTGACTACTTTGTGGCAAATATAGTAACAAATTCGTTTATTTAGTTTATTTAAACGTGTTCTTGAATGTTAAAGGGGAATTAACCCTTATCCTTTTGACTTACTGGATGTGATGAGAGCATAACTACTATCATTGCTAGTCACTTATTTCCTCATGAATATTCCCGATTACAAAAATAAGCAATAGTTTATGAACCACTGTCGTCTGTTTCAATGCCCATAGGAGGCGGACATTTCTTCAACTACTCGCGGTGAAATGTGGCAGGCGGAGAACACAATAGCATTATCGTAACCCGCTATTGTGTTCTCCGCCTGACACGTCATTTCACCGCGAGAAGTTGAAGAAATGGCCGCCGACCTGTAGGCATTGAAAGCAGACGACAGTGGGCCATACAATATTGATTATTTTCATTATTGGGAATATTCATGAAGAAATAAGTGACTAGAAATGACAAGAGTTATGCTCTCATCGTGCATCCAGTAAGTCAAAAGGCTAGGGGTGCCTTCCCTTTTAAGCGTGTAGATGTTTGTTAAATGTTTTGACTCGGCACTAACACATCAAACACAACATGTTCTGCATGGATAACGTAACCGCCCGAGTGTTTTCGGGATTGGTCCTAAACAGTTCCGGTTCAAATTAGTTCAGGGGTCCTTCAGATATATAACTAGTATTACATGGTGAACAAACTGCTTATAATTGTATAAAAATACGACTATAAACTGATAGTAAAAACAATGACAATTATTTGTAAAAAGTATTGTATCAACATAAAGGTTATAACTACCTATTCCCTATAAGACTTTACAGTATTGTTCTAACAAGATTTACACTTGCTTGTCTCACCGCTAAAAGTGTTGTTTATTTAATTGTAGACAAACATATACATTTACTCTTACTTTTCTATATGTGCGAATTTATTTACAACTGTGCTGCAGTATATTAAATATGTACATGAAAGACTTATTATATTGATATTGCGACCAAACCAACGTTACGCGTAATGATTCGAATTTCGCCTATTATGGTTGATCAACATCATTTTCGTATTGGGCTTTACACAATTGCCAACAATTCCTATGCACTTGACGCGCACATGTCCTACTCTCTAAGCCCTAGTAATACAGCCCTAGTCCTTAGTCCTACAGCCAGTTAATGTACAGATGGTTTCATATTTGCAAACAAAACCATTCCTACAAACCACCCTTTCAAACACACGGGGAGAGAATATTCCGAAGGGTACAAACAACGTGTCATTTTAAGCATTGTACCTTACAATCGATTGCATCCCTTTCTGCAACTTGGCACTAGTATTATATCCAGACTATACACAGATGCATTCATGATTTACAAACTTGATATGTAGCTACCAACCCTCTTCAAACACCAGGGCCCCGTTGCAGACGGAGATGTAATATATTGTAAAGATGCAATTAATTGCAATTCAGAACATGTGGCTAAATACGCAAATCTGATTGGTTGAAACGCGAACATTTTAAGAATTGCCAGTGAACCCACGACCTTCGTAATGAAAGATACAAGTTCAACCAAAATACCACGGAATTATGTAATAGTTCCACACAACGACAACGATTGTGACCTTACACCACACAACGACCGTTACGCCGAGGTTTTAGTATACATGCTATTAACTGAAATTAAACATGCACATACAACAGAAAACATCCTTAAGTATGATTGTTTTAAATGAAATAAACTGATCAGATTACAGAGCTTGAATAAACGCCAATTTATTTTTTACATGAAAACTGCTATAGCCATGTCTCAAATCTTTGGCGATCATTTTGAGAGGGTTTGCTTAGTTATATACCATGTTAAAGCTAATGACTTAAAGGAGGGGGACATGACTTTTACCATTAAATTATATCTTACTCATGCTCGTAAGCTTATTGTTAGAGCGGTTCTTGATATTTACAATGCATATAATCGTTTTTATATATCTTTGCATACTTAACGCAACATATTATTAGCATTATTATATTGTGTTATTTCCATTGTACATAAGAAAGGGATGGGTGGGTGGGGAGATGAATTACTATTTTAGCCTAATTGTGAGCTCAGTTTAAGATGTTTCAGTAAGAGTATAGGCAAGGGAGTAGAGTCTTTATTGAAATGTGACTGCTACACGGGTGCCATGTTAGTTTGAGCAGGACGGGTGGGGTAATGATCGAGCCTTCATATAAGTATGACTCTTTATAAGGACGAGGTGCGACATGGAATAAATGTTAAACACGTGAATGGGATAGACGACCCCTGTCATGCATGTGCCTAGTAAACATGGTAAAGAGGTTCAGACGAGGCATCCATACCAGCAAGTTTGAATGCAGTGTGAACACACTGTGTTTCACAGTGTGGACCAAAGTGTTGTAGCGTTTTAGCTGGGTGAAAACAAACTCACACTGTGAACATATTGTGACAACACTGTGATCTCACATTGAGTGCCCTGTCGCCACAGTGTGAAATTGCCCGCGTTCACAGTGTGTAACTTATAGGGCTCTCACTGTGTATCTAAGACATTTCACAGTGTGTTGAGTGTTCACACAGTGAACACGCTCAAATTTAACATAGTCTACATGGTGCGTTCACACAGTTTGTTCTTTCTGGTAGGGATGTGGAATTATTCTATTCCCAATTCGTTTCACGATCAGCTATTTTTTAAGTACAGCGGGAGGTGTTGTATAAGCCATAGACCTGTGACTCAGACAAGGTGCGATTGTAGATACGCACTTCATCGATCAGGCCGTTGAAGAAATAGCCGCTATGTCCAGTACCAATTTGCCCAATGGTCACGGGCGTTTGTTTGGTGACAATCTCACGGTTGCAGCATACACCCTTCGTTTGCTTGTTACCTCCATTCAGATAAGCAATCATATGGTTGCCGTCGAAGATCATCACTATGTGGTTCCAATCTGACCCGGCTCCGATTAGATTGTGATGAAGACATTGTCCGTTCTGGGTGTCTGGTGTGATAAACAAACAGGATGTTGCCCTTCCGTTATCGTCCAGAAAGATTATCCAGCTCCCAACCTGGTAGTATCCGTTGTTGACAATACCCTCGTAGGTGTCCCGTTGGCCAGTGCGCTTGAACCAAACGCTCACGCTGAAGTTCATTCCCCAGGAGTAGCCATCAAAGGACTGCACAGTTACCTTAGCATTACCGTCGAAGACCGCTGCCCGACCGCATATTCCTGCATCGTACGTCAAGGAACCGCGGCTGATGCTCACGTCCGAGTCAGAAGCGAAGCCGGAACTGTCTGTGACGTCATTCTCAAACTTGAAGAACGCTGTGAACATTTAACAGAAACAGTTATTTTCATTAATTTGCGGATGCTTTGCATCATAATATTCACATAGGACCTATGGATCGTAAACTGCAATACAATAAAACAAAAAAATTGTTCGGACCAACAAACAATATTTAATGTGGGGAAATGCACTTTTCTGGATTTGTGTTATGATCAGAATAATTATAAGGGTCCAAAACAAGAGACAGATCTTACTGTCATTCGGGCCAACACACCGCATTTAATGATGTGACTTTCAGAAACCTTCATAATAGCAAGCCGTAACGTGAATGGCAGTAAACCCACACCAGGCTCTCTCTGTTTTGGGGACTGACTTATTTGAGTTAATTTCGATTATATTCGTACGATGAATGGTGAAATCGCACTGTTCTTCTCAATTATATACACTTTAATCAACTAATTATAATGTACATTTATCTCCACTGCTCATTTTAAAACTGACTATTGATGTAAATGCATGATTCACGGCGTAGATTCTGATGAAAAAAAGTAACCTTTGTAAATATTATCTTTCAAAACTCTGCATAGTTCTAAAATTGCAATTGCTTTCTGTTGTCTTACCCAAAGGACGTATCTGTTGTGACCATGGCCGCGTTGTCGTTGGCAACGTCGTAGTCGGAGAAGTAGAATCAGGACTCGAGAGAATATCCGTCGTTGTTCCCGAAGTCGGGTAGGACGACGAGGGAGAAGCTGATGTCGACGTCTTCGTGATTGCCGCCGTCGAAGTCTGATCGGCCGGCGAGGCGGAAACGGATGTTTGCATCTCCGTGGTTATCGGCATCGAAGTCGGATCCGACGACGAGGCAGAAGCTGATGTCGATGTCGTCGTGGTTATCGGGGTCGTGCGAGGCACTCCAGTCGATGGTTTGGTGGTTGAGCTTGTAGTTTGCTCTGTAGCTTCCACTAAAAATAAAAAGAAGTAATAATACCAATAATGATTATGAATTTGTATACAGCGCTGTATACCAGTTAAGTCCAAAGCGCTTGGAGCATTGCTACCTTGGCTTTAGCCAAGCAGCCTTATTCAACTGCTCAAGCATTTCAAGGAATACATACCTGCCAAGTACTCATTTACTACACCTGGGTTGAGAGCAGCAAATGTGGATAAAGTGTTTTGGTGAAGGACATACGTGCCGCAGCTAGGAATCAAACCCACGACCCTCGTATTTAAAGATGAACACCAGAACCAATATACCACGATATGTCCACAGCTAATAATTGTCATGTTCCCATGTGTTGTATCATCGTCCTCATCTTCCTGTATTATAAACCGAACACAAAAAGTAACTTCACCCCTAAGCAATTGCCCATAATTTCATAACCGATTATTGTTTCAAGATGTCATCGTACCACAATATTGGCACAGTTAGTATGTTTGATATGTGCAAAAATCAGAGATATTCATTACTTTATGGCTGAATGAGCACAAATTAAAGACAAAATGGCTCAATTCAAAAGTCACAAGGTATTGCGCGTGCCTGTACATTGTTGTGAATCCGCACATGTGGCGGAATGCATTGATCATGGTTTATGACATAATGCTGTTTGATATTCCATTCATTTCGATTTGTTGATGGCACATGTGGTAAAGTGCATTAACTTCAATTGTAAAGAAGTGCATTTTTTAATTTTCCAACTCTCAATAATTTGTAATGATGATAATACTTTTGCGAATTTTGAAATATGACTATTTTTCTGTAAGGTGTGCTCACTCAACCATGGATTAATGGTTACTTCTTATGTTTACACAAAATCTTGAAACGATTCTTGGTTATGAAATTATGGGCAATTGCTTAGGGGTGAAGTTAATTTTTGTGTTCGGTTTATAATCCTTACACCACGAAGCGACCAATATGTCAGGAAAAATTATTTTGCTGATTTTCACATGACATTACAGTAGACGTCATAACCTTTAAAATGGTATATCATTTGCTATATTTGGACTATGCAAACCATTTCGAAATAAGCAACAAAGATTTTGAAGATGGCTGAAGCAGTTTTACAAAAATACCGGGATCCATTTAAGTGCTGTCATCTGATTATGTTTTAATTAATTAACAAATCATGTTTAAACATTTTTTCAAATGTTCATAGAAGGTAGATTAAGATCAGGAAATTCTGAATGTTAATATAATAATAATATATATATTTTTTTTTACTATTTCAGCTAAATACAGAGAAGCTACCACCGCGACGAAATGATTGATAATACATTTAAACTTTAGTCAGACGTAGCTACATTGCAATTCGAATGCAAATGAGACAAAAGCGGTTGAGAGAATCAAGCAGGAAGAAATAAGTTTTATCGTAGAATGCTGAAGATTTCATTTGTGTCAGAAGTGCAGTGAAGTTCGATAAAAGAAGTACCACATACAAATTAAACAAATGACATGTTTTTCAACACGTAGCATGCTTTAGACTGTATTAGCGTTCATTGGACACATCATCGCGATTTAGAGTTTTTGATACCAACCATTATTAGGAGGCATCCAAGGAAATGTAATTCAAAGTATTATGATACCAGGTCCGATTTGTAGAATTTCTAAAAGGCTAATAGAAAACAGTATCATGATAGTATTGATCCGGTCATATAATATAATGCGAGCCCAAATACTATGTGCAACACATCCACTCCTTGGGGAGCATTCCTTTCAAGCGGCATGTGGAATGTATGGGCATTCAATTTCTCATATATCATCATCAGGTTCCCGTTAAACATGTTTCAAGTTGACCAAGCCGTACAAAGGGAGGGCGCGAAAGAGAGAGGGGGAGGAGAGCGACGGGAGAGAGATAACCCCCCCCCCCCCCCCCCCCCCCCCCCCCACTCCCTCCAACAAAAACATTAACAAATAAATATATAAATATAAAATAAAATAAAATAAAAACAACAACAAACAAACAAACACACAAACAAAAACAAAGAAACAACAAACTCCAAGGTTCAAACAAGATCATAATAATTGTGGTATAATTTGGATGATAACATATCAGATATTCTAATTCATTCTAGATTTATGTTGGTATTAATTTGAAGAGCTTATTTCCAAAAGGCGCTATTTTTTTGTTTAAGTTAGGGAGAAAATCAGGTTTCTTTGTCAAACTTTGTACACATGCCTTTGGGAATATGAAAATGTAATGGTCCATTTTTTGGTTTTGATAGTGTAACTTGCCCTCAAATGTGGCTTTCTAGATAGCTACGTAGCTTATTAATGTACTCATTGCGTTAACTTAAAGGGATAGTTGAGTTCTGGTAAAGAGAGTACAGTTTTGGTCATACTGAATATTAGTAACCAAAACCTGTACCATTACATTACAAACTAATAGTTACAAACTCCACCATGCTCGAAAGGAATAAAATATTACAAATTACTAAGTGAAGGGCCTGTTATCATTCAAAAACAGCCATTCAAAATCAAGAGGGCGCTCTCTAAACACTCATCTGTTTCAATCATTTTAAATATAATATTGTGCATGTGACATTTTGTTGAAATAGTGATTAGATAGAGAGATAATCAATAACTATATAAAAACCTCTTTTGTAAATTTTTCAAGAGGAAGCATTTTTAAAATTCTTTTAACGGCTGGTTCAAAATTATCGAATAAATGTGGGGCCCCACAATTATTACAAATGGTTATGTTTATGGATATTTTAGCCATTTCTGAATCGATTTTGATCAAATAAAGTTTATTCTGCCATTCAAATTGTATGCTCTTTTGATTTTGACACTTAGTTTTTCATTATCTCACCAAAAAATTATTGTATGTAGCGCCCTCTATACCAAAACTCAACTATCCCTTTAATTTGTATGGAAAGTGGATTTAGCGCCTTTTGGAACTAAGTTCTTAATTTCTTTTGCCTCACCAGTAGAACATGTCTCAGGTGACGAGGGCAAGGTTGTCATCAGCGACGTCGAAGTCGGAGAAGTAGACTCGGGACTCATGAGAATATCCGTCATTGCTCCCGAAGTCGGAACGGACGACGAGAGAGAAGTTGATGTCGATGTCTTCGTGATTGCCGCCGTCGAGATCGGATCGGGCGGCAAGGCGGAAACGGATGTTGGTATCTCCGTGGTTGTCGGCGTCGAAGTCGGAACGGACGACGAGATAGAAGTTGATGTCGATGTCTTCGAGGTTATCGGGGTCGAGCGAGGCACTTCAGTTGACGATGTGGTGGTTGCGCTTTTCGTTTGTTCTGTAGCTTCCTCTAAAATGAAATATAAGTAATAGTGGTATTTTATAAGGCATTTAAACTGTATTCAGACTTAGATATATGAGAAACATTGCAATTCGAATGCAAATGAGACAAAGGCGGAAAAGATTTCATGGATGATTTAACACCAACTTATTTATCTTCAGAAGTTGAACCACGATATATTTCACACAATTTGAGAAATTATGATCATAAAATACAACTGCCAAAGTCTAAACCCGAGTTTTTGAGACGTAGTTTCGTTTATTATAGCTCGAAACATTTAATTGTCTCTCTCTTGAAAATAATACGAAATTTAAACACACTCACCACCTTCGTACGCACCATTAGATCGATTGAACTCGTGGATCGAGCATTGTCTTGCCCTCGTTACTTTAAATTTACTTTAAATTTGACATTCTATTCTTCATGTTAGTTCTTTTTCTCTCTTATACATATTATTCCCATCCGTTTGGTCTTGTCTCGTTTGTTCGTACTTAACCTTGATTTGTTATGTTATCTGTTTTTAGTGTTTTACTCGTAGATTTCTAGTCTTTCTAGTAATTTATCTGCATTTAACTGTTTTATTGTTTGTTGTTTTTTGTTTACATTAATTTATTAAATATTACATTAGTACTGTATATTTATTGGCTAACTTCTTGTATTCATATTGTTTTTACATGTTATTGGGTCAATCTCTGTTTATTTATTGTTATTTTATCTTTGTAGATCCCATTGAAAATCAGTTATGCTGAAAGGGCAATCTACCCTATGAAAGGAAATAGAGGATTGCCGTGCATGGGGGTTTAGAGGACACTGTTCGAAATGCTTAACCGAAGTTCGCCACTTGAAAATAGGCCTGTATGTATTTCGGACCGTCCAGAAGAATAAGAATAAGAATAAGAAGAAGAAGAAGAAGAAGAAGAAGAAGAAGAAGAAGAAGAAGAAGAAGAAGAAGAAGAAGAAGAAGAAGAAGAAGAAGAAGAAGAAGAAGAAGAAGAAGAAGAAGAAGAAGAAGAAGAAGAAGAAGAAGAAGAAGAAGAAGAAGAAGAAGAAGAAGAAGAAGAAGAAGAAGAAGAAGAAGAAGAAGAAGAAGAAGAAGATTTTTTTTTCTTTTTAAAGGATAACTTTATATACAAATAATACATCAAAGTCAAATGTTTACAATAAAAGCATAATACATAATACAACAAATAATGTATGCCTACACAACAAATACAAACAAAACATTTTGTCAAGATTAAAGCCATATAGAAACTTTACACAATTGAACCTCAATTAGTGTTTAAAGGAACTACAGCGTCTAGATGGCCTAATTTTCACAATTCGGCTCTCTATATGTAATTTTTCCCGAAGAAAAAAAATTTGGCAGTCATTTCTCATGAAATCAATCAATTTTGGGGTAAATATCTAATTGTCCTGGGAACGCCCCTTTTAAATCGCCAAAATGTAACGTCATCTAAAGAACGGACTTATGAACTGAATTCTGTAGATGACGCGTCATGACGTAAGCCAATGAATTGTCAATTACATGTCGATCACGATGCCTATTCCGGACCCTAAATGTGGGGGGGCGTAAACTGGCTGCTAAGTGAGATTTGGCATCAGAAAACTAGTCTTAAATCACTACTGTGTTTATTTTCATGGATTTTTTTTCGGCAGACCTATGTTTCAAGTCATCAACTATGGAATAAGTGTCAAAGTACGTTGTATTCTTTAGGTCCTTTAAGCAAAATACATTAAGATCTTTCAACTGTATTAAAGATAATACGAACTAACAAAAAATCGGCCAAATCGGCCAGCAAAAATAGGCCAAATCTCGCAATAGAATCGAGGCACAAAACATAAACCAGTAACACTATCAAAAAGAGACCAATACAAAAGAAGCAATTAAATCAACCATGTAAACTTATCATCATCAATAAGGAAGATTGCATCATTGCAAGACCAACGCTTATTAAAAGCAAACAAATTATTATGCATTTTAAAATATTCATAATCCAACAAAATTTTACTTTTAATCCTTTGTATCCAAAAAGGAAGTGGGTCATAAAACCAACATTTCTTATACAACCAATACAAGTACTTTTCAAACCTATAACCAAACAAATTGGAAAGACGGACTGCCTCCCTGCAACGACCCCGCGCATGTGGAACCAGAGTCCAATTTATGATATATTCTTTCACGTGGTAGGTGATCATGTTTTTAAATAACTCCACCACGCTCGAAATTACAAACGACTAATCATTCAAAAAGAGCCATTAAAACACAAGAGGCCGCTCTCAAAAATAGCATTGGTTTCAACCATTTTTCATACAAAATTATGCATGTGATGTTTTGTTGAAATAATGATTAGACAGAGAGATCATCAAAAACTATTTAAAAACTTCTTTTAATTTTGTGAAAAAGTGTAAGCATTTTTTTTTTTATTTGTACACAAATCATCGAATAGTAGTGGGTCGGAGCCGGACGATTGCCTTCTTTGCAACCGCTAGATCACCAATTCATTACTTGCCTGACATTGTTTAGAACCATCACTCATGGCAATGAATAACTCTGACGTCACACTTCGGTACTCTATTGATATTTTAGCCGTTTCTGAACCGATTTTGATCAAAATAATACAATATATTCTGTCATTAAAATTGTATGCTCTCTCAAATGTTACACTCCGTTTTTCATTATCTCACAAAAAATAGCGTGCAGCGCCCTCTAACCACAACTGAACTAACAAACTGCTTTGAAATTGAGTAATAACCGCGCGCGCTACGCTATACAGGGTGGCCCCCAAACAAACGGAACGGGGCACTTCTCAAGATAAAGCAACATAATGATTATATCCATCAGATGGGGTGTCTTTTCCAATGTAAAACTATACCAAGATCAGTCATTTGGGTCATGTAGTTTTTGTTTTAGGGCGCTCTGAGCGACACCATGTCAGGTTCCCTTTTTGTCAATTTGTACCAAGTCAGTGCCTGATAAACCGCACTTACTGCCTGTCATAGCATTCGAACAACAAGCAATACGCGCGCTATTGTTAGTGTGCATTCAGTGGTGTGCCGAGAGAATGGGCATGGTTGTTCGACGCTATGACGAGCACGAAGTGCGATTTATCAGGCACTGACTTGGTAACAATTGACAAAAATGGGAACCTGACATGGTGTTACTCAGAGCGCCATGAAACAAAAACTACACATCCACAATACTGATCTTGGTATCGTTTTTCATTGGAAAAGACACCCTATCCGATGAACATAATAGTTGTGTTACTTTATTTTGGGAAGTGCCCCGTTCCTTGTTTTGGGGGCCACCCTGTATACGCTACGTGCTAATGTGATATGCCGGCTTGTCGATATCTCTAGCCCAGCGCTATAGTGGCGCGGACAGGTGCGAACGGGCGGTGGATTTATAGGCAAGTTTCACGGGCGGCCATTATATTTCTTCCGATATTTCTGCATTTAACGATACTAAGGTTCGAATTTTACCACACAAGCCCTTTTTAAAATATTTATTTAACAATATTGATCAATTAGTTTTGCCAATAAAGATGCTTTCGGTAACTTTCCCACAACTGTCATTTGGCTTTAAGAGTGCAAATTTGAACCTTTTTTTTTTAGTTTGAAGGCAGACCCAAGATCATTCAAGCATCCACCTGTCCACGGCGAGTCTCTCAGCCCTATCCGGCTTGTTGGACATAATCCTGTAATCAGTGCGTAGTGTGTTGTTTACAAAGCATAAGGGGAAAATAAATTAAAACCAACAAAACTGTCTGACCCCCAAATAAGCTCAACCTGATAACGAATAACCTAATCACTATTTAAATCTTGCTTACTGATCCTTCATCTTTTGCCGGTGATCAACACATTATTTGATTTCAAACTCATTACTGCTTAAATGGAGCAATATGTATCTAACAGTAATACAATCTGTTTGCTTACCAACAGGACGTATCTCTTGTGAAGCTGGTAACGTTGTCATCGGCGACGTCGAAGTCGGATGAGTAGACTCAGGACTCGTATGAATACCCATCGTTGTTCCCGAGGTCGGGTCGAACGGCGAGGCAGGTACATATGTTGATATATCCGTGGTTGTCGGCGTCGAGGTCGGGTCGGACGGCGAGTCAGAAACCGATGTTGATGTCTCCTTGGTTGTCGGCGTCGAGTGGAGCTGCGCTCCAGTATACAGTGTATCAGTGGTTGTAGCTCGCTCTGCAACTTTCTCTGAATTTGGAATAGATGGGATACACAATTTTACTCACAGTATCCACATTTATTTTGTCCAGATGGGCCCATTATGTATGCAACCACACTTACTTAGAGCGCAATGAAACCCAAGCGAATTGCTGCTTTCATATACTTATAAGGGATTCGTAGGAATAATCACTGAAAGTTAGAGCACAAGAAACAAGAAAACTATGGCTCTTTTATAATGTATATTTACTTTTATAGGGGACTCAGATCGGAACCGCACTCGAATAAGTTTGTGGACAGCTCCATATTTGTTTTGTACACAAAGTCTGCAACGAGAGACTATTTTGGTTGTCAACTAGGATTTACTTGGTATCTAATACATGCATACCGACAAAACCTTACATATATTTTGGGTTAGCATGGTGTAGGTTATCAGGTTGCTAGGAACAATCTTAATAAAAATTATATGAATACATGTGGAACACAATAAACGAGAACGGCCCATATTCATAAAACCTCGCTAGCTTAGTGGCTTGCTAATTCTATTTTAAATGGCGTGGTAAGAAATAAACACAAGATATGTTAAGTTGCTAACTAGGGTAAATTTAGTGGGTACCTTAAGCTTACCCAGCTAACCCAAGTTCAGGACCAGGAAAAATGTTTCTTGCTCACTAAACTGTATCACTTGAAATACACTTAGTATGGAACTAACCTAGTGGGATTTTATGAATATGGGCCCTGGTCTATTTCAATTACTACTTTTAAGTTTAATGTCCCCAACAATATTACATAATTATCATAACTTATCTGTAAAGATTTGAGGAAAATGCCTTGAAATTGACTCTACTGAATTGTATAGCAAATATCGGCGACGGTGACATTTGGCTTAAAACTGTGGACTTATAGTTCTGAAAACATGTCATATCAAATCACCTGGAAGTCGACAAACCAGTTGATTTTCAAATCCCGGGATCTTAGGAATGTTTCCCAACACTGGGCTTGGGACGAGGTCGATCATTTCGCCGTCTGGTCCGCGAATCGGTTTACAAGGGTTCTTTGATCCAGCGAGGGTTTCAGGTGAAGCAGAGTCGGCATTGGCGATTCGTATGTTCAGGCTTCCCACTGTGGGCCGAAAAAAGAAGGAGTCAACAATATATATCATAAATTATTTTGTAAAGATGTTCATTGTGTTTAAAGCGTTATGAAACGGATCTAGTAACATTGTCCATATCCAAACAACTTACTTAAAACACTAGCGGTTCTGAACTAGTACCTCGTTGTATTCGTATTAAAAATAGCAGCTTGCTACGGGTTTCGATTTTACAAACAGGCTAACAGCCTCTTTTGTTAGAAAGATATATATATATGTTATTTAACTTTTTCGGATTTTTAAACGTATTATAATAATATGTTCGATTTACATAGCGCCTAATCTAAAATTATATCTAGGCGCTTTACACAATTATACACAATTTTTTTTCTTGCATCTTAAATCCTTTACAATTACACGTTAACATAATTATCGTATTCTAAGATTAAAATAATAGCAATTGGCAAAAAGCGTGAAATTAACTTCATAAGCGTAATTAATTAAAACAAAAGCCTAATAACAAATCACTCAAATTGTCTACTAAAGATAACATAATGTACACATTTAATAGAGAGATGGGTTTTCAATGTAATTTTATAAGGGTCCAACGAGATCATAGATCGAATGTGATGGGGTAGGTTGTTCCAGAGAGTGGGTGCAGTAATACGCTGAATTATCGGTTTCCGTATTGATGTGTGTTGAATCTTGGAATCTGAAGGAGATGTTGGTTTTGTGAGCGAAGAGTGTGGGTATGAGTGTAGCTGTGCACGAGAACTCTAGAAGTTCTCTCATACCTTGTTGTGTTCGTAACAACAATATAAGCATGGAACATGTTCCGGTTTTTCAAATTTCCAATTCGTTAACAAGATATTAACGATTTAAGTGGTGTTTAACTATCCACTCGATAGTCATGATCGTGTACAAAGTCAGTGCAATGAGTTAATGAATATCACGTTGCATTTTCGCTCATTACTCGGCCATATAGCATCCATTTAACGTGATATCTTCAAACAGTACTCAGTGAGCATACCAGATCACAACAATGCACATTGTATCAACCATTCAGTACTTTTTGCACATGTTAACAAAGTTACTAGATCCCTTTAATAGGAAGGTGATAATTACCTTGGAGATACACAGCAGTGAGATAGATGACTGCAGTCAGGTATGCGCTCCGGGGTCGACCCATCTGAAATGAAATTACAGAACAATTGAGTGTCAAAAACAAACGTACGTAAACAAAAAATAACAAACATAATAAAATAAAGTTGAGCTCCGGCGAGACTCGAATCGTCGACCTCTGCAGGGATCGCAATGGCATAGCGACATCAAACTCATTCCTTTGTTCAGCATTTTAGTTGCTGTTAACTTGAAGGGAAACGAAACGCTGGAATTGGTTATTCATGTCATTATTTATAAATAATTACAATGTACATTTTCATTATCTAAAAATAATGACAATTGACATTGTCATTATTTATAAGAGGGGTGGTCACCTTCACCACTGGTCAAATTGAACGAGTGAGTGGGGCAGAGGGGGTAGGGCTGGTTACCTAGACCACTGGTCAAGTTGCACGAGTGAGTGAGGGGGAGGGAGGGGGTGGTCACCTATACCACTGGTCAAGTTACACGAGTGAGTGGGGGAGAGGGGGGTGGTCAGCTAGACCACTGGTCAAGTTGCACAAGTGAGTGAGGGAAAGGGGAGGGGGTGGTCACCTATACGACTGGTCAAGTTGCACGAGTGAATGGGGAGAGGGGGGTGGGGCTGGTTACCTAGACCACTGATCAAGTTGAACGAGTGAGGAGGGGGGGGGGGGAGTCACCTAGACCACTGGTCAAGCTGCACGAGTTGGTGGGGAACAGGGGGTGGTCACCTAGAAAACTTTCAAGTTGCACGAGTGAGTGGGGGAGAAGGGGGTGGTCAGCTAGACCACTGGTCAAGTTCCACGAGTGAGTGAGGGAGAGGGGGGTGGTCACATATACGACTGGTCAAGTTGCACGAGTGAGTGGGGGAGAGGGGTGGTCAGCTAGACCACTGGTCACCTTGAGAACTGGTTGCACGAGTAAGTGGGTGAAGGGGGGGGGGTCACCTAGACCACTGGTCAAGTTGCGCGAGTGAGTGGGGGAGAGGGGGGTGGTCAGCTAGAGAACTGGTCAAGGTTCACGAGTAAATGGTGGAGAGAGGGGGGGGGGGTGGTCACCTAGACCGCTGGTCAAGTTTCACGAGTGAGTGGGGAAGGGAGGTGGTGAACAAGACCACTGGTCAAGGTTCACGACTGAGTGGGGGAGAGGGGGTGGTCAGCTAGACCACTGGTCAAGTTGCACAAGTGAGTGAGGGAAAGGGGAGGGGGTGGTCACCTATACGACTGGTCAAGTTACACGAGTGAATGGGTAGAGGGGGGTGGGGCTGGTTACCTAGACCACTGGTCAAGTTGAACGAGTGAGGGGGGGGGGAGTCACCTAGACCACTGGTCAAGCTGCACGAGTTGGTGGGGAACAGGGGGTGGTCACCTAGAAAACTGTCAAGTTGCACGAGTGAGGGGAGGGGGAGGGGTCAACTAGACCTCTAGTCAAATTGCACGAGTAAGTGGGGGAGAAGGGGGGGGGGTGGACACAAATACCACTGGTCAAGGTTCACGAGTAAGTGGTGGAGAAAGGGGGATGGTCACCTAGACCACTGGTCAAGTTGCACGAGTGAGTGGGGGAGGGTGGTAGTCACCAATACCACTGGTCAAATTGCACGAGTGTGTGGGGGAGAATGGGGGTGGTCATCAATACCACTGGTCAAGGTTCACGAGTAAGTGGTGGAGAGGGGGGGGGGTGGTCACCTAGACCACAGGTCAAATTTGCACGAGTGAGTGGGGGAGAGGGGGGTGGTCAGCTAGACCACTGGTCAAGTTCCACGAGTGAGTGAGGGAGAGGGGGGTGGTCACATATACGACTGGTCAAGTTGCACGAGTGAGTGGGGGAGAGGGGTGGTCAGCTAGACCACTGGTCACCTTGAGCACTGGTTGCACGAGTAAGTGGGTGAAGGGTGGGTCACCTAGACCACTGGTCAAGTTGCGCGAGTGAGTGGGGGAGAGGGGGGTGGTCAGCTAGAGCACTGGTCAAGGTTCACGAGTAAATGCTGGAGAGAGGGGGGTGGTCACCTAGACCGCTGGTCAAGTTTCACGAGTGTGTGGGGAAGGGAGGTGGTGAACAAGACCACTGGTCAAGGTTCACGAGTGAGTGGGGGAGGGAAGGTGGTCACCTACACCACTGGTCAAATTTCAAAAGTGAGTAGGGGAGAGGGGGTAGGGCTGGTTACCTAGACCACTCGTTAAGTTGCACGAAATGGGGGGGGGGGGGGGGGGGGTCACCTACACCACTGGTTTAGCTGCACGAGTTGGTGGGGAATAGGGGGTGGTCAGCTAGGCCACTGGTCAAGTTGCACGAGTTAGTTGGGGAGGGAAGGTGGTCACCTACACCACTGGTCAAATTTCAAAAGTGAGTAGGGGAGAGGGGGTAGGGCTGGTTACCTAGACCACTCGTTAAGTTGCACGAAATAGAGGGGGGGGGGTCACCTAGACCGCTGGTTGTACGAGTGAGTAGGGGAAGGGGGGTGGTCACCTATACCACTGGTCAACTTGCACAAGTGAGTGGGGGAGAGGGGGAAGGGGGTCAAAAATACCACTGGTCAAGGTTCACGAATAAGTGGTGGAGAGGGGAGTGGTCACCTATACCACTGTTCAAAATTTACGAGTGAGTGGGGGAGAGGGGAGGGGTGGTCACCAGTATCACTGTTCAAGGTTAACGTGTAAGTGGTGGAGAGGGGGGGTGCTCACCTAGACCACTTGTCAAGGTTCACGAGTAAGTGATGGAGAGGGGGGTGGTCTTCTAGACCACTGGTCAAGTTGCACGAGTGAGTGGGTAAAAGGTGGGGGGTGGTCACATATACCACTGGTCAAGTTGCACACGTGAGTGGGGGAGAGGGGGAGGGGGTTGTCAAAAATACCACTGGTCAAGGTTCACGAGAGGGGGTGGTCGATCACCTATACCACTGTTCAAGATTTACGAGTAAGTGGTGGAGAGGGGGGGGGTGATCACCTATACCACTGGTCGAGGTGCACGAGTGAGTGGTGGAGAGGGGGGGGGGGGGGGTGGTCACCAATACCACTGGTCAAGGTTCATGAGTAAGTGGTGGGGAGGGGGGGAGTGGTCACCTAGATCACTGTTTAAGGTTCACGAGTAAGTGGTGGAGAGGGGGGGGGGGGTGGTCACCTAGACAACTGGTCAAGGTTCGCGAGTAGGTGATGGAGAGGGGGGTGGTAACCTAGACCACTGGTTAAGGTTCACGAGTAAGTGGTGGAGAGGGGGGTGTTCTTCTAGACCACTGTCAAATTGCACGAGTGAGTAGGGGAGAGGTGGGGGTGGTCACCTATACCACTGGTCAAGGTTCACGAGTAAGTGGTGGAGAGGGGGGAGGGTGGTCACCTATACCACTGTTCAAGATTTACGAGTAAGTGGTGGAGATGGGGGGTGGTCACCTATACCACTGTTCGAGGTGCACGAGTGAGTGGGGGAGAAAGGGGGGGGGGGGGGTGATCACCTAGACCACTGGTCAAGTTGCTCGAGTGAGTGAGGGAGGGGGATGGGGGTACCGAGACCACTAGTTAAAGGGGTAGTTTAGTTTTGGTAGAGAGGGCGCTGCACATCACAATTTTTTTGTGAGGTAATGAAAAACTCAGAGTCGAATTTGAGAGAACATGCAATTTTAATGGCAGAATAAACTTTATTTGGTCAAAATCGACCCAGAAACGGCTGAAATATCAATAAATATATCTGATCTTGTAATTATTTGGGGCCCAAATAATTATATGATTTTTAGAAAAAAAATTAAAAATGCTTGCACTTTTCAAAAATTTTCAAAAGCGTTTTTTAAATAGTTTTTGATGATCTCTCTTTTAATCATTATATCAATAAAACATCACATGCATAATTTTGTATGAAAAATGGTTGAAACCAATGCCTTTTTAAAAAGCGCCCTCTTGTGTTTTAATGGCTCTTTTTGAATGATTACAGGCGTTTTACTTAGTCGTTTGTCATTTTGTATACGTTTTGAGCATGGTGGAGTTATAACTATTAGTTTATAATGTTACTGTGCAGGTTTTGGCTACTAAAGTTCAGCTTTACCAAAACTAAACTACCCCTTTAAGGGTCAAGTCGTGTGAGTGAGTGACCGTGAGGGATACCATGGTTACCTAGACTACTGTCTTAGTCGCACGGGGGGGGGGGGGGGGGGGGCTGGGGTTTGGTGATCTAGACGGAGACTCAAGGTTTATTCTTGAGTGCGTTGGGAGGAGGGGTTACCGAGACTGAGAACACTGGTTTAGTCGTGCGAAAGGGGAAGTGGTGTGCCTATGACCAAATGATCAGTTATTGGGAAGGGAAGTTGTATTAGTAATAATACAAAATAATAATCCTTTATTATAAAGCGCAGTCTTACATCGAAGTCTCAATGCGCATACACATATACCAGAAAAGGAGCGAGAAACATAACAGAATTTGAACCCAAAATTAAATAATTCAAATAAAACAAAAACTAAAATTACAATTCACTCACAACAAAATTCAACCTAGCTCAAAAGTGTTGCTCTGTATCCGATTCTCTGAAGACAAAAAATAGAAAAACATAAGGCACTCCCAAAATTATTATCGTACCTGCCCCCCTCCCCCCCCCCCCCCCCAACAAAAAAAAATCTGTTGGACTACGCAACTCCGCTGTTGTCTTATAGGGGTGAAAGAAGACCAGCAAGAAGAGCTTCCTGAGAAAAAAAAAAAATTGAATCAAAGGCAAAATTGTCAACATAGGAGGAGATGGAGGCGTTCTTTAAAGGAGAAGAACAACATCCAGTGTTAAGAGAAAGTAAAGACAAAGTCATCGAAAATAAAAAGAAAAAAAGATAACAAAAACTAAAATTAAGCATGCCCTAATAAAATCATCATATGAAGCTAATCACATCGAGTCCTTCAATTTCTTTATTAATTTTTGAACCCTATGTTGTGTGCTTTTCTTAAAGAGGGGACAGTTTCTCAAAATGTAACGTAACTGCTTGATCAGACCAGAAATGTTCGGCGTGAATTTCTTGGCCACTTCGAGGGTTTTTTCCTAGCCTTAACCACTTTCATAAAGAAGAAGAAGAAGAAGTAGAAGAAGAGAAGAAAAGGAATGAGAAGAAGAAGAAGAAGAAGAAGAGAAGAAGAAAGAAGAAGAAGAAGAAGAAGAAGAAGAAGAAGAAGAAGAAGAAGAAGAAGAAGAAGAAGAAGAAGAAGAAGAAGAAGAAGAAGAAGAAGAAGAAGAAGAAGAAGAAGACTTTTGACTTTTCAAAAGGATATCTTTATTTACAAACTATAAATCAAAGTCAGAGGTTTACAATAAAAGAATAGTACATAATACAACAATAAAGTTTGTTTACAAAGGTAATACAAGGATAAACATTGTTACTAAAGTAAACAATGTAAAATCAATACAACGTAATAACAAACGCACCTACATGAGGTCAATGCAACTCTAAAACAACCAAATCAATTTGCAATCATCGAAAAGGAACAGAGTATTATTGTGTGACCACGTTTTTAGAAAAGCATCGACATTGTGGCACAAATGATAATAATGAAATTCATACAAAATCCTGCTTTTTAACCGATGCTGCCAAATAATAACAGGATTGGAAAAAGTATTTGTACGAAACAAAGTATATAATGACACACTTGCAACTAATGATAAAAAAATTGGCGAGGCGCACTGCCTCCCTGCTACGACCACCTCCACACGGGACAAGGACCAATATAAATTAAAATTCAAAAGTAAGGATGGGAACAAACGATTCAATAATACGGACAAAAGACTAAGGACCGGTTGAAAGGCCGGGCATCGGATAAATAAGTGTTCAATTGTACCTGGTGTATCCTTACACCAGCCGCAGTGTCGCGAAAAAATATCCGGATTAATATGATGCAAAACAGTAAGTGAGGGCAGTATATTGTGAAACAGTTTAAACTGGACATCGCCTTCCTTCTTCGACGTAGGTAGCTTGTAGACAAGGACCCACTGCAGCTTGGTTGACTCGTCGACGGACCCAATTCGGTGCCAGTGCGAAACATGGTCGGAAAGTTTGTTGATGATCTTGTTGAACATCCTGTATATAGATTTTGACGAGGCTGTAGCGACCCATACTTCGCTCATACATGCTGTTTCACCCCGACCTGCTTTTGCCGATCCAGTTATTTCCAGTTTATTACTCTCGGTACTTTTCCAGTTATTTTCCACCACGTGGCTCATACATATTCATGTTTTCTCCGCGTGTGCGTCCATTCAACCAATCACGCATCACCATTTCGCCAGCCGCGCTTTTCAACTCCACGTGCCTTTCACCAGTTTCTTCACTCCGATCACCATCTCTCGTTGAGTCAACATCAACTCTAGTGTTTCTCTCTCCGCTGTCGAGACCCTTCTGTGGCATGAATCTTCATCATGTCACAGCACCTTTCACGCCGCCCCTAGCGGACTGGATAGTTTCTAGTGGTACGTTATAATCACCGCCGTCTTGTGCCACTGATTCACCACTGGGAGCTTCCACGTCACGATACGCACCGGGCAGTTCTGGCGTACTCAACTCACAGCTCGACTCACCGTAGCTGGTCTGCTCACGCATCTTCTTAGTCGGCCTACGACAATGGACGATTCACTGTTCCTTCGGCACCGACTCTGATTCCTGTATTCACCTTTCCTTGGCATCGACCCGTAGAGCGACTCACCGTCTCCGCGTCAACCGCCGCATCATCTTCTTCGTTTCTCGTCTCGACCGCGACCCACGAGGGTCAACTTCTTCATCAGCGTCGTCATCGCGCACTTCGCGGTTCTTCAACCCCGTCATCGAAGTCGCGTTTCCGCTTTCCAAGTCTCCGCATCATCATCGCGTGTAGCCCCTTCCTTCGTTCATCAAACCCGCACTTTCCGGACTTCAGCAAACATTTACTGTAAGCGATTATTTATTGTCAGGCTTATTTTAATGTATCTTCGTGCAATATCTAATCCCGTTTATTCATTGCATATTCTCATCCCGTTGCAACGGCACACATGTATTTATTTATAACCCATTAAACATACGAAAAGGGAACCTTACTTTCTCTTTTGTTTTATTGTCTTCAACCTTGCTTCCTCGTAACTAAAATTAAAATGGTGATATGTTGTGTGAACACGCATTACAAATCATACGCAATCTACACCCACACATTAATATCCCACATTGGTGACCCCGACGTGATTTCTGGTCCCATATTGTGTTTTCTGGTCCCACATTGGTGACCCCAGTCGTTTTACTTGGAAGCTTGGTTGTATTTATATTCCCTGACTTTTTGGACTTACATTTATCCAACTGCTCTGTAATATACATCGAATGTTTTATGCTCTTGTATATTCACGTATTTTCGATACATTCTTATACCATGTCATGTTTGTTTATTATAGCGACTGCACTGCTATTTACATTACCATGCTTGTTATATTGCATTCTTTCATGCCCGATTTATAACATGCCATGTTTGTAACCTTTTCTGGTCCGCTATACATATTCATGTACTAGGTAACAGCGGCGGCCTCCCGCTTTATAAATCGTGCCACCTTAGATTGTTTTATTGTAACAGCGGCGGCCTCCCGCTTTATAAATAGTGCCACCATTTTCCTGTATATTTGTCGATATTTATATCGTTCCTCATCTGTTCTTCGGCTTCGTCTCTGGTAGGGGAGTACTGTAGCGACCCATACTTCGCTCATACATGCTGTTTCACCCCGACCTGCTTTTGCCGATCCAGTTATTTCCAGTTTATTACTCTCGGTACTTTTCCAGTTATTTTCCACCACGTGGCTCATACATATTCATGTTTTCTCCGCGTGTGCGTCCATTCAACCAATCACGCATCACCATTTCGCCAGCCGCGCTTTTCAACTCCACGTGCCTTTCACCAGTTTCTTCACTCCGATCACCATCTCTCGTTGAGTCAACATCAACTCTAGTGTTTCTCTCTCCGCTGTCGAGACCCTTCTGTGGCATGAATCTTCATCATGTCACAGCACCTTTCACGCCGCCCCTAGCGGACTGGATAGTTTCTAGTGGTACGTTATAATCACCGCCGTCTTGTGCCACTGATTCACCACTGGGAGCTTCCACGTCACGATACGCACCGGGCAGTTCTGGCGTACTCAACTCACAGCTCGACTCACCGTAGCTGGTCTGCTCACGCATCTTCTTAGTCGGCCTACGACAATGGACGATTCACTGTTCCTTCGGCACCGACTCTGATTCCTGTATTCACCTTTCCTTGGCATCGACCCGTAGAGCGACTCACCGTCTCCGCGTCAACCGCCGCATCATCTTCTTCGTTTCTCGTCTCGACCGCGACCCACGAGGGTCAACTTCTTCATCAGCGTCGTCATCGCGCACTTCGCGGTTCTTCAACCCCGTCATCGAAGTCGCGTTTCCGCTTTCCAAGTCTCCGCATCATCATCGCGTGTAGCCCCTTCCTTCGTTCATCAAACCCGCACTTTTCGGACTTCAGCAAACATTTACTGTAAGCGATTATTTATTGTCAGGCTTATTTTAATGTATCTTCGTGCAATATCTAATCCCGTTTATTCATTGCATATTCTCATCCCGTTGCAACGGCACACATGTATTTATTTATAACCCATTAAACATACGAAAAGAGAACCTTACTTTCTCTTTTGTTTTATTGTCTTCAACCTTGCTTCCTCGTAACTAAAATTAAAATGGTGATATGTTGTGTGAACACGCATTACAAATCATACGCAATCTACACCCACACATTAATATCCCACAAGGCTTTGTTTCCATTTCCAAGCATCGGCAAGCAGAAGTCGATTGCAACCGATGGGAAAGAGGACATTGTCTGTAGATCCACATGTGTCGATATCTTGCACCCCAGCTCGTTGAACCAGGATGGAAAAGCGCTAGCGACGGCAATGCGCAGGTGCTGGAGTTCGCGGCGGAGGAGGCGAAGGGAAGGCGGGCGAAGTCCTTTAAAATATGTATGTAAAGCGGGGGGGTCAAGCCACAGTCCAGACAGGGGGTCAAGCAAGTGGCGGACTAGTTTGGCCCCGCACACCAAGAGTCGAGCAGGGGGGCAGCAACCAACATAATTATCATTTGGTAACAAAAAAACAAGTTAATGGCATATTAGCAACATGATTAAACGAGATAGATCGTGTATCTATACGGGCTCCGGACACCACCCAAGCACGCAAAACCTCACCATAAAAAAAAAACGGCAAGCTAACAAGAAATTTAGGGTTAATTTCAACGTGAAACAATTGATAATCATAACCCAACTTACAATATTGTCGAAAAAAACATTTCATAAAAAGGTAAGCCGAATGTGAAGTAAGATTAAAAAAACGTTGAAGAAAAACAAACCTAAAAGAAAAAAATGCGTGCTTGGAGGCAAACAAGACCAAGTCCCCCTTTGTCAGGTTGTTAAAAAAGAGTTGATTTGTTTCAACATAAAATTATGTCGTTTCTTATGTCGTTTCTGTCGACCAAACAAAATCAACAAGTAAATTCTGGAGTTCATTTAGAATATGTTCAGGGGGAGAAAGAACCGCTAAACAATGAACAATCTTGGAGGCTGCCAACTGATTTGCAATTAAAACTTTCCCTTTAAAAGACAAAGAGTAAACAAGCCGAGACTAAGCAGCAAACGTTTTAATTTATTTATCTTTACACTTACTCCAAATCTGACGCACATAGTTAATTGTGTTACCTAAATGAACTCCAAGAAACGGCAGACCTTCATTATTCCACATACAATTCAAGGGCGAATCATTGCGCCCCTTCCATTGGCCAACCCATAATCCCTGAGACTTTTGTGTATTAAGGCAAGCAGCAGAGGCGCGACTAAAGAAATCATAAGCCTTCTCAACCGCAGTAAACCCTGCGTCCGAAGTGATAAAAACAGTTACATCATCTGCATACGCAGACATAGCACAATTCACATTAGTTCCAGGCATACATAAACCATGATTAATCAAAGTTGTTCTTAAAGTAACTAAAAAAGGTTCAATTGCAATAGTATAGAGTAGTCCTGAGAGGGGGCACCCCTGACGAATTCCCTTCTCAAAAAGGAAGGGGGAAGTCAGTGACCCACCTACTTTTATAAGGCTCTCAGCACCCTCGTACAAAGTCTGTATATAAAAAATAAAACGATCACCAAACCCCATTTTCTTCCTTACATTAAACAAGTAAGAGTGATCCACATTATCAAAAGCCTTTTTCTGATCTAAATTAATTAAAGCCAAGGGTATATCTTCAGTATTTGCATACAAAATAGCATCACGAATTAAATTAATATTATCATAAATGGAGCGGCCGGGAATACAATATGTTTGATCCTCACAAATAACATTGCCAATATATTGCGTTAGCCTGCCAGCAAGCACCTTGGCAAGAATTTTATAATCCGTATTTAAAAGAGAAACAGGGCGCCAAGAGAAACAGGGCGCCAATTTGATACATCGGCCAAATCTCCTTTTTTAGGGAGCAACGTTATAACTGCCCGTCTTAGAGATGGAGGCAGAGCTCCAGACTCAAAGGACCAACAAATAACAGAGAAAAAAATCATCACGTAAAGTAGGCCAAAAGACCTGAAAAAATTCTGATGTAAGCCTATCTAAACCGGGCGACTTATTTTTGCCAAGGTGCTGTACTGCAACATCAAACTCCTTCTCCGAAAGAGGATCTTCAAGATCCTCCAACAGAGAGGGGTCATAAACATTGGAATCGGGTAATAAATAATCAAGAGCGCTCTGATCGACATAAGAAGACGAGTATAAAGACTCATACAAATTACGAACATGCATTCTTATTTCATTCGGATCTTCTGTTCTACAACCAGAAAGGAGACGAATACGAGACATATTCTTAGAATTTGAATTCGACTTTTCAAGATAAAAAAAAAAACTAGAACAAGAATCAGCCTCATTGGTGTATCTAAAGCGAGACCTTATGAGAGCACCCTGTGCCTCATTTTTCAATAATAAATTAAGTGCATCCCTCTGTTCAGCAAGTACATTTCTAATCTCAGGAGTAAAGTCTGGTGTAGACTGAAGTTCATCAATCCTTCTATTAATATCAAATAAAGCTGACCGTTTTTCTTGCCTAATCTTAACGCTATAAATTTGAGTAATAGTCTTAATAGGAACTTTACCAAAATCCCACCAAGAAGCAACTTCCACAAAATTAGACTTTTCCTTCTGCCAATCTAACCAAAAGGATTTTATAATTTCCCTATAATTCTCATCCTCTAATAAAGTATTATTAAAGTGCCAATAAGCACTTCCTTCACGAATGGATGAAGGGGGCTTAAATTTCAACAGCACCGCTGAATGATCAGAAAGGGAACAAGGAATAATATCACATGAATGAATAGAAGAAAATAAACATAGCGTTACATAAAAACGATCTAGCCATAGACACTAACCAAATTATTTCTAAACCAAGTAAATTTGTTTACACCAGGATTCAATCTACGCCAAGCATCACAAAGCGAAAACGAGTTAAATACATTCTTCAAAGCAACTGCAATTTTAGCCCTGTGTTCTACTGACATATGAAAACGATCAAGTACTGGATTCTCCGTGCAATTAAAATCACCCCCAATGACAATAGTGCCATCAATACAGCTAGAAACATGATCATGAAGGGCCGTTATGGTACGTAAAGCCTGCCGATCACCATGGGGGATGAGGGTATTATAAACGTGATATATAGCCTTATTGAAACAAATTTTATGATATAAAATATACCCATCACAAACAGAAAGTGAAGACAAACACTCTATTTTTGAGCTATTCATTAACGTTGTGACCCCTGACCCACGAGAGGAGCTGGGCGAACAAAAAGGAACATAAGACCATTCCCTCCAACAAGAGCTATTTTCATTTAGCTGATAAGTCTCTTGCAAGAAGACTATATCTGGGTTAGAGGTCAAATGATCAACAACAACTTTAAAAGACGCATTCTGCGATATCGCCGAGCACCCACCCGTGTTGAGGGTCAACAGTGACAAAGTCATCACAAAAGAAAAGCAACCAACCATAAACAAAGCCATACGTAAAAAAAAAAAAAATAAAAAAAAAAATAAAAACACAAAAAACAAAACAAGCTAAACTACACGTCTAACGTGTTAACTAATTTATAAATCCTCTGTTGCATGCTTTTCTTGAATAGCGGACTATTTTACAAGGGCTTCAATTGTTTCACTAAACCAGAAATATTGGAAGTGTATTTGCGCGCTATTTGAGCTGGTTTTTTCCTGCCTTTAACCGAAGCTAAAAACTTAATAATTTCATAAGCCGACAGGGGGCCTGGTGTGAGGGGGATGGTCTCTTCATGTATCGACTCCTCGTCAGTCTGTGACTGGGTATCCTCCCAAGTCATAGAGTCAGTGTCTGTCATGTCTGCGGCGGGGTCCTCCATCGAGGACAATGGGGTGGAGGGGGGTTCAGGAGTCGGGGTGTCGAGGGCCTGTGTTAGTGTTGGGGACTTGTTCACCAAAGGGGTAAGGGCCCTCTTCTGCATTTTCCTCAGAGGGGATGTGGTCTTGAGTAGTGTAAGGGTATTAGAAATCTCTACAGCAGGTGTGGCTGCTTCCTGTTTCCGCTTGGAAACAACATCCGAAAAGGTCCTCATTGGCAAGGGAGGTTCCCTCCACAAGGGGGGAGTGGGTTTGGGGGAGCCAAGTTTATGAGATGGGGAGGGACCCCCACCCTCACCTACACCATCAATCTGGGGACCCTTAACCCCCGATGGACTGGGGGGAAGGGCTGATGAAGCTACAGAGGGTGGTTGGTTCAGCGAGGAGCAAGAAGGCTGGGGGGAGGTGGGAAGCGAAGGGGCGGATTGGGGCACCTCAACAGGAGAGGGCGCGTCACGAGCTAAACTAGCAGTCGTCCGAACAAGGGGGGGGGGGGGGGAGGGGGTAGTGTGCTTTACTCCAGTAGCGGGGGTCGGTTCGATGGGGGGGTCGGGCGTCTGTCGAAGTAGTTGGTTTGTTCAAAGTCGTAGGGGGTGGGGCAATGTTGGCTTGAGATTTCGGCTTTTTGCATGAGCGCGAAATATGTCCAAATTCCCCACAATTAAAGCACCGCGCAGACTCCGTAGACACAAACACACGATAATTAGTCCCCGAGTGAGTGAAATTGATGTGGTCGGGAGTGGTAACGTTTGGATTCATGAGCACTTGAACTTGTCTCCGAAAGCTCATAACATGTGTGAGCTTCTTATTCTTCAACCCTAGTGGAATGGGCCTACATTGAGAGACAACCTTACAAAAACAACCTATATTCTCGACTAAGACAGAATTCGGTATCTCTGGGTACACATTGGACAAAATGAGTTTAGTGGTGGGGCGTACGAGAGGGGTTAATTCGATGAAAGCCCCCTCGTAATTCATTCCACGACTCACAGCACGCACCACTGACTCTTTGGAATTAAGATAGATAGCAATGCGTCCATTCGAGATTCAAGAAGCAGAGACAATATGATCAGGTGGAACATTCTCGACGAACGCATCAATGTACGTTTGAATGGCGCTAAAAGAAACCCCATTGTTCCTTGTTACGTGTTTGAACTGTTCAACACCTACAATAGTAGGGTTACCAATAGGGCCTTGTGCCTGGCCCTGTACATGGCGATCCGAATAGCTGGCCATGCAGCACAGCAATACGAAAAGCAACACACAACCAAAAAAAAACCACCTAAAAAAACGGAAAAATTAATAAACCTGACAAAGCGAGGACTGGTCTAAAGTAATCAGTGCATCAAAAAGAAACAACCTATGAAAAAACAAGGACCACGAAGGTCAAAAACCACCACAAGAAGAAGAAGAAGAAGAAGAAGAAGAAGAAGAAGAAGAAGAAGAAGAAGAAGAAGAAGAAGAAGAAGAAGAAGAAGAAGAAGAAGAAGAAGAAGAAGAAGAAGAAGAAGAAGAAGAAGAAGAAGAAGAAGAAGAAGAAGAAGAAGAAGAAGAAGAAGAAGAAGAAGAAGAAGAAGAAGAAGAAGAAAAAGAAGAAGAAGAAGAGAAAGAAGAAGAAGAAACAGGAGAAGAAGAACAAGAATAATAATGAAAACGAGACAAAGAAAATGAATATACTTACAAAATAATACACTAATGTACTATAATAACATAAAAAACAATATTTAAACATAAATATGACAACGTAATAGCATTGTAAAAAGCATTTTTCTTATATTGCTTAAAATTTCAAATAACTTGCCATTCCAGGGATTGATGCAGTCAATCGCGTTAGCATCCGTTTGAATCTGTTTAAACAAAGCTTGATTGGGCGACCAGCAATTCAACACAGTCCTTAGAGTATACGAATGTGAAACAATTATTAATTCGATGCTAATATTCAACCACCAATTCAAGGAAACGATGGCTCATGAGATAACTTTGTTCGGTGATGACATTCAAGATTACTGCCGATATTATGTCTTTAGATAACTAATGTTATCCCTATTCTCCAGTAAGTGATGTAGACACGGTGAACCGACGTGGTTATCAGACACATTTCGACTCATTTAAATAAATGCGAGGAATGATCAGAACTCTTCAATCTCACATCATTTATATAAATGTGGACTGTTATCCACTTGAATAAGTCCCGGCAAATGTCAGTGCGCATGCACCGCAGACCAGTTCTCACTTCGACTCGGCGTACAATATCCAATACCTGTGAACGTAATACGCATGCGCAACCCCTTGCAAACAGTGTGATTGTTATGTAGTTGAACTGTCGTTACGTTTACTTGCTATAATATTTGAAGAGTAGTTCCAAAAGGCGCTAAATCAACTTTCCATATAAATTAAGTTTGCGATATCAGTACATTCATAAGCTATCTAGAATTACAAATTTTAGGACAAATTGCAGAATCAAAATCAAAATAATTTATGGAACGTTCCATTTTTATTTTCCCATAGGCATGTGTACAATATTGGACAAAGAAACCTGCTTTTCTCCAAAGTTGAAAAGTGGATTTAGTGCCTTTTGGAATTAAGCTCTTCATTTGTTTTATATTTATATTGTTTTAGTTTGTGAGAAGAGAAATTGCGTTGATTTGTACAATGGATGTTAAAAAGATGGAAACATGATACAGAGCAGTACATAAGGACAGAGTATCTCCCTAAAAATACTTGTGACTGTTCATTTGGCTCGAACCTACTACCTACTTATTGAACATTTCGAAGTCCCTAACCCAATACACACGACACTCACATGACTGTCCTCATACCAATACATACAGGCGTCAAATATACATTATCCGAGTCGTCATTGATCAACGCCATACCGGTCAGAAAATAAGAAGCACATGAGCTCATCGTAACTAATTATACTACAAACTATAGAAATTAGATCCTTTCTATTTGATAATTGACCAGTGGTAACGCGTTTGCTTTGTCAAAATGTTTAAATATACCTACACTTCACTATATACTTATCTGTGTGTATCTGAAGCTATCGCAGCTTGGCAATATTCACTTTGATGACATTTTTTCAGTGAAATGTAATTTGCGATACTGTCAACAAAGCTATATTATATAGATGCCGTGTTAAGGGGGTATCCCACTGAGAGGCGAACGTTTTGCGAACGTTAGCGAATTATGCAAATTTGGGATTTCGCCCGAATTCGTTAAAGGTTGCAAAAAGTTCGTTAACGGTTGCAAACGGTCGCAAAAAAAATCGCAAACGGTTTTAATTGTCGCAAACAGTTTTTCTTGTCGCGGAGAAATTTTGGGCATGTTCAAAATTTCTTTGCGAATTTATTTCGCAAACAGTCGCAAACGTTCGCAAACGGTCGTTAAACGGTGTCGCTAACGTCCACTAATGATTCGCTAATGCTAGCGATTACATGACCATATGGTTCCTCAATGCAATCGACCCATTGAGCGGCGAATGTTTTGTGAACGTTTGCGAACGTTTGCGAATTTTGGATTCGCCAACTTTTCTGACAAATGTTGGCAAAAATCAAGGTTGGCAGAGGCAAACCCTGCTTTTCGCTAACATTCGCTAAAATGTTGCAAATTGTCGCTAAATATCGCAAAAAAGTCGCATTTGAAATATATATCACTGTAACTTTCAACAAGATTTTCAATTTACAAAATTACACTTTATTACGTATTATCAAAATGACCACGCGATGTATTATGGTGATATAAGTAACGAGTCTTTTTAGTTGGTTGAAATTATGATCTTTTTGAATGATTTATGAATTAATGCAAGCAGCGGAAATTAATGTATTAGATAAAAAGACAGACCGCTAAATATCAAATTAATTAAGTTGAGGAGTTTGCCTCAGTTTTTATTCCATTTCAATTTCAAAAGATACAAACCAGACTGCCGCAGTTCAGTTAATTATGGTAATGGCTGCCTATCCGCAAGGGTACAACGGTGAATGTATGCATATCATCGTATACAAATGTATGGGTACAACTGGCATGATCAATTGAATGAGAAATTTGTTAATTGTTTTTAAATCATTTCTAAAGGCTTGTGCGTAGAAACATGTACTTTCATTATTTGTTTTTGCACCTTTCTCAGTTTGTTAAACTATTTTTTCTATCCCATATTTACATTATTTAGGGTAATATTCATCTTTCTTTGGAATGTATTGGCATCAAGCCAGCCGATCATTGTGAAACCCATTGCGACTCTCGTATTACACTGTAAACTATTATGTTGTATAATTATCTTTCACACTAACATCAACATTTTAAACAAATGTTTAAAACAGATATTTCATTATTGTTTACAAAATGTTAATGGAAATTAGCACATGTACGATATATGTATGCGTTGGATTATATTCTATTAAATAGATGTTTTGTATTTATATAATGTTTCACCTCTTTTGCTGAACGTTGAATTAAAAATAATTAAATGATATTGTCATGTCATTGGTACCGGAAGTGAGGGAGAAATATTATAATGACTGCCCCCAAACATTCCAATGACTTGGATATGTCACTGTTTATATTATATACAGTTTTAAAGTAATATCACTGTTACTTTCAACAAGATTTCCAATTTACCCTATTATAGAAAATTACACTTTATTCCGAATTATCAACATGACCACGCGATGCCGGTTTTATGGTGATTATAAAGTAACGAGTCTTTTTAGTTGGTTGAAATTATGATCTTTTTGAATGATTTATGAATTATTGCGAGCAGCGAAAATTAATGTATCATATAAATAGATAGACCGCTAAATATCCAATTAGCTAAGTTGAGTAGTTTGCCTCTGTTTTTATTCCATTTCAATTTCAAACGATACAAAGCAGACCGCTGCAGTTCGGGTAATTATGGCAATGGGTGCCTAATCGCAAGGGTACAACCGTGGACTTATAATTATCATTGTATACAAATGTGTGGGTACAACTGGCATGATCAATTGAATGAGAAATTTGTTAATTGTTTTTAAATTATTTTCAAAGGCTTGTGCGTACAAACATGTACTTTCATTAATTGTTTTGTCACCTTTCTTTGTTTTTTTCTATCCCATATTTACATAATTTAGAGTAATATTCATCTTTCTTTGGAATGTCTTGGCATCAAACTAGCAGAAGCAGAGCATTATGAAACCCACTGCGTCTCTCTTAATGCACTGTAAACTATTATGTTGTATAATTATATTTCACACTAACATCAAAGTAAAATAGGTAGGTAATCAGGGGGAAGGTGGAGAGACAAATGAGGGTGGAACAATATGATCAAAATAGAGGTGGAACTATGCATGATGAGAATGTGGATGTATATGAATAAGCCCATGTCTGTGGACAGTGTACTATAGTGAGCGTCATGTTTGGAGGCACCTTTAAGTGCACCGCCGACAGATGCATTTAATTTCTCTCTATAGGTACACTGTCCATAGACATGGGCTTATTCATATACATCCACATTCTCCTCATGCATAGTTCTACCTCTATTTTGATCATATTGTTCCACCCTCATTTGTCTCTCCACCTTCCCCCTGATTACCTGCCTATTTAGGCTTCCTTTTGTTCACTATTTCTTTTACACTCCCTGTCCCATTAATTTGTCTATGTTGCTTCCCTACATATCATCACCTACTGGGTCCTCATCCTTTTCACTCTCTCCTTTGAACTCGCCTATCCTATTCATCCGATCCTGCAACACACTTCACTTCACTTTCTTTGTCATAATCCTCTCGCTCCCATCCCCTACACTCATAATCCCCTCTATTGTCCCTCCCCTCTCAGTGCCCCAGTGCACTCCCACACCTCATCAACTGTCTTTTGTTCACATGTCTCTTTCCATTTCTTGATTTATTTCTTTGATCCTCCCCACCTCTATGATTCTGTAAGCCTTACACTCTCATCACATTTTCTTTGACTGCAGCCAATTAAGGACCCTCCCATGCCTGTTTGACCTGATTGGTCAAGCAGTCCTGACACTCACCCACTCACAGTTGCCTTCATTGTTTTGTGTCTCCGCCTCCTTTCCTCTTTCCAGCCCCCCTTCCATACATGTGTTTATGTTGGTATATATTCTGTGTTTTTTATGTAGTAACTGTCATTTGTGCCCTGACGAAGATTCTGCTAGGATCGAAAGCTAGGCTGTATACGACTCTCATAATTATCTTAAGTTTAAGTTCGGTGGATCTCTTATCATTATTAAGTTGTATAAATTGCGTGTTGGAATGCAGACACTCCACCCTCTGATATGTTAACAAAATACATCTAGTATTATTCATGCGATGCTTGTTTCCGGTACATTAAGTTTTAAATTTCTCACTTTGCTGTGAAATAAAATTAAGAATCAAAGCTGTAGCTAAAGCTAAAGCTAAACACACATTTGACTGTCTTTGGGTACACACCGACTTATGAAGACCGACTATTCCGCCAGAGAGGGCGCTCTTAACTTTTGGAAAACACACACAATAGTCAATAATGCTTACACACCAACTTGTGAAGACCGGTGAATTATCGTTGATATTTCGTCCAGTATGCAATATTACTTGCCAGTATCTGAATATTATATTTGATGGTCAACACAGCATCATTTGAAAGAGAATGAAGCGATAAGTATTAATATTTACGGACAAAATACATCATTACGTGATATACTTATAGGGACCGAGTGTGCGCGCCGCACAAGGATTTCGGTCCCTTCAACCTGAGTTGTACACATTAAAGATTTGATTCAGGTTCATAGCTTTAAAGGGTACCACCACCTAAACATACTATTCTTATTAAAGAAAGGTAACATCTTTAGTATTCCATTCCATCAACAAGTTCACAAAAATATGTTTCCAGAAAAAAAATATATAATTGGAAACGCATCACCATTCTAAAGCATGCGTTCATGCGGTCTGAATTACGCAGACTGCTATGTGTGCGGTGAATTGCAACGTGTGCAGAGCGAACGAATCGCCCGGGAATCTATTGTTTACAAACGTGCGCGTGAATAGCATTGGCGCACTCGCAAATGGTTGGCCCGTATGGAACCAGGAAATAGCAGTGGTTCCGTAAGTGGTGGAAATTAATTGCTTTGTATCTGAATTACACAACCCTTTACAAAATGAGAAGCGTATTCATGAAAGTGCAGAAATCTCCCGCAGAGATTGAAGTCTCAAATATCACTTTTCGGAAAAAAATATAAAGTTAATTGATCACTTTAATAATCGATCATGTTTTTTGGCGAAAGAGTGATGCCGTACATTGATAGTGCAATTACCCACTTTTATCATAACACACGCCGGCAATATCTACCGTCCAATGTTTCATTAGGCTAACAGCAAGTTATGAAAAATTAATGTTAGAACAATATGTATATTACTTATCATAATCATCATTCCAGTGTAAAACACGATATTTTATTAAAGGCTAAAACAACGAGAATATTAATGTTGTTGTTTGATATCTATTAAATACTGTTCATATTAAAACAAAACAAAAAAAAACATTTCTGCCAAATTGTAATGTGCGTCACATAAACGTTTCACGTGACAGAAAGGCTTCTAATTGGCGACTTATTTACCCTCGGTCCGCCATTTTGTTCATGTACAAAAGTATATGGCACGTACTTGCGCGCGCATACAGTTTACCTTCTAGTTCTACAATGGCAGTTATAGTCATACGTATATGCTAATAACTCAATGATATTCCCAATGCATGTGTCTGATAGGGTTAAGCGTACGTGTAATTGAATGGGGGAAATAGTTATACGTACATTACACATACAGTGGGCATAGGCTCCACAATATGCATGCAAGCTAAGGGCTGGGCAGACTAGAGGCTGCGATTGGCTGCAATTACCAGCCATTAGCTCCAAATCATTGATTGCGCATATGAAAGGCGGATAGTGTTAAACACTAGGTGTTACATGGTAAAACTCTTGGCAAACATTGATCGACTTGTGCACAGCTCCTCATTTTGGTATGGAAGGTTGTTGTTGAATTGTACAATCTACGTTGGGAAATATTTAATAATTGCGTGAAATTGAGTGTGAATATGAAAGTCGACAGCACTCAACACAAATGTATTATTGTCAGCTATAAGAATCCATGCCATAATTATTTGTTAAAATGTTAACAAAGTAAAGTGCCAAGTGTTTGATTTGTCGCAAAACTACCGTGCTGAAAATTTCAAAATATTGCCCCAATGATGATATGAGTTTGCCTGAGTATAACATGCATTGCAGAGACTTACCCAACTAAATTAGAAGTACATTTGCCCGAATTTTGCCATTTTCAGAACTCCCAGCTAGGGCGACTGCAGCCCAATCACAAAACACTCCCGCATTATACGCCTATTCCATCCCTGCCAGTCCCTGCCATCACTCTTCTTTTTTTTTTTTTATCGCAGCTAGGATTTTGAAAATGTTCAAAACATGATTTTCTGATCGCGCCATCACCTGCGAAGAGAACCTGCGATGAGAAGAGAACGCACGACGCATGCGTTTCTCGTGACCAGTCGAGCTATTGTTTAATCTCTACCCCAATTCAGGCTTATTCAGAACGATACATTACATTAAAAAAAACTAAAATAAGAGATACAACTCATCTGTGGCGATGAATGAGAATTAGGCCGAGTTAATTGCGAAAATTGCTTTTTATTGAGACGTTTGTTTGTTTTTGACATGATTTACCCTTCATAGCTTTTTATTCTTTTTTTCGCAGCTAATTGCAGGTAGTGGCAGCCCAACACAGCATCTAGTCTGACTGGCCCTTAAGTGGGATGCGGGGAGTAAGGGTAGTTTAGACTCTGGTGAACGTTTTAATTAGGCCGCTAGATGGCGACAAACCGCACGATTCGATTCCGTGAGTGATCTTATTTACAGAACTGGGCCAATATTGTAACAAGTCTATTTTGGATGGAGTGGATACGAATCAAACACATGATACTTTAGTTGCTAACTAGGGTTAACTTAGTGGGTCCCTAGAGCCTATACTTTACCACGCTAACCTTAGTTGGGGACTAGGACAACTGTTTGTTGTTATTGAAATACTATAAACGTGGACCTAAGCAAGCGGGGTTTTATGAATATGGGCACAGGACATCCGCAAGTAAAGTGGATCTCTCTTGTGAAATTAATTGTGTGGCATTACGCTTGGGGCCATCTGGCTTGCAAGAGCGTACACTTAATTCGTAATTATAACGAATTGGATTTGACATATATTATGGTGGTCTTCCTTTCAAAATAAAGTTTGGATTGGGGAGGGGGCTTTTATTTAAATCTAGTCTGGCATGCATTTACCCATTGCTGTTATACGAAATTGGAATTGAAATTGAATCTGATTTGGTTTGCTGATGAATAGACGGGGGGGGGGGGGGGGGAGGTCTAACGCCAAATATCACGTTTATTTGCAGTTTGAAATGTGTCACTTTATACTTATTTAATTCGTAATAAAAATATATACACTGAAATTGAATTAACATTTATTCGGTAGGGGTTCCTATCAAATACTGCAATGTTTTAAATTGTTTTAACATTATTGTGTCTACATGTCACCCACTTGTGTTAAAGTGATCCCTGTAAAGTGTCAGATATTGCACAAAATGACATTTGAGACTTCAATCCTATATCAATATCATTCTAAAATACAATTGAAAGATTTGTGAAAGTTTGAAAGAAAACGAACACTGTTTACCTAGTGAAAAAACGAATATTGAGTTCATATTTTATCACCGAATACTGATGGTCTACCATACTTTTGTCACAGTAATGTATGATCCGTTTGAGATATTCGCACCCGTGTATTTGTACACACGTAGTACATAATTCATGGAATTTGAACTCGCTCGGCTCAAAGTTTAATCTCCGAAATGTTCTCACGGGTGCTGCATGCGGACGTTCTCAGCTGAGACAATTGTACTTTTTTTCAATTGCGTTGATTAACGCTTTAGAAATAATGATTTTCAATGATAATTATCTTCATACTAAAGGGACATTTGAAAAAATCAAACCCTATTTTATTCTTCTCTTACCATAAGCTAAACAACACGGTATAAAGAGAAACGAGGAAGCTCCAAGTAATTTTCGTGGATTTGGACACTTTACAGGTATGACTGTAATACTTGGCTGGCAATTTAATAAATCAGCCTCCTAACATGACGAGTTAATGATATTTCTCTCTACCTTTGGAACGTTGTTAAAAGATATCCGCTATTTGTTAGTTTTGATCACAGGTCACGCAAAGTTATATTTTTTTGGTTCCTTTTTTTTTTTCTCCAGATGTGTTCATGTTGTTTTTGTTATTTTTCTTACAGGGCTCCTTCATCATCGCCGTGAGGTACGTCCTGGTCCCGCGCGAGATATTATGCGCGTGTATCTATGGTTACCGCGCGTACGAATCGCGCGAGCACACTGACGTCGACGTGCCTCTAATTTGTCGGCATGTCGGCATGTGTGTGGCGCCATTCTGTTTGTGGTCAATATCATGTGGACTTGTTACTACTGTTGCATAGCAACGCCTCAGGAAGACTATAAGGAGGAGATTGAGGAGGAGATGGAAGTCGAAGAGGTGTATTTGTTTGTTTACTTTACTTTACTTTCTTTTCTTTCTTTAACCCCATGTTTAATCTACAGAACCGACAGGACGCGAATCAAACCATACAGGAGTGGTTCACGAACAATCCGATAGTAGACGACGCATATCGTAACGGTCGACCGAACACAGTGCCATTCGCTCAACCTGCGTCTGACCGCCATCTGGACCCCCCGTCTACTCCTATATGCCGGACAAAACCGATATCTCTAGCAGCTGCAACCGCCCCGAACAACAACCAGCAGAATCCGCTCGATGGTAACCGCCCTGCGGAATATCCGCGAGGGATGCCTATGCGAGAGGACTATCCGTATCCGCCTGCATTTACCATGTTTACAAGGGAGCATTTACATCACCTGGCGCAGCAGCTGCAGGGGCGGGGCCGGCCAGACCTGTACATAGCAGCAGCGAGACAGCGATCGATCGTACATCTACCGACCTCGCCCCGAAAATGTCCGTGGAAAACCGCCGAAGCAGTCGTATATGCAACAAGAGCGAGCCGGTAGGAGTAACCATGGCAACGAGAACCTCGTTGCTGAGTCCTCGCAGTACTCTGCATTCAGAGGAGCGCAACCTTCCGATGCTTATTTATAATTTAGAGTGGAAGAAGTAAAACTATCGTCGTAAACACGACAACATCGTATGCAGGCTGCGTTGTGCGATATATTAGTGGTTTTTCGCTGTGCTACGCGGCGGCTCTCACCGACGCAGGAATGATCTATTGGTACGTCGGCCGCGCTAAAACAACTCTGTTTTACAAGCCGTTTCGCTTATTTGATCAACGCGGCCGTAGACTCGGATGGTTGAACAGCTGGGCAGCACACTACACATGCACACTACACACTACACTCCACACACGTTGCGAGCGACGTTTGACCTCGCTACGAGCAGCGAGCCCATAATATCACGATAATGCGTACGCCATGCTTACCCTGCAACATCTATGGTACTTGCTAGTGTCGTGCATTGTATTCTCGAGAAATTGACACATGCTCCCCTGGTACGAATGTCCGAACTAAGCACGAAATGGCAAGTTGTGGATATAAATGTCGCTGTTCCTAATGAACTCCCATCCTAGGAGTTTTCTTTATACATTGGAGATATCAGCGAACACAAACGCGATTTTCCTATGATAATCGGTGCACCGGCCCTTAAATGTGCCTTGGTAACTTCGGCTCTATGGAGAAACGAAGTGTGACGTCACAGTTTTCCATTGATATGAATATCTGTTCTAAACAATGTTAGGCAATACATTAGTTACCTAAGCGGTTGCTATGGCGGCACTAGTACAGTTCCAAACCACCACCACAAGCCCGATGAAGGATACACTTTTAAGTGTCATTAATATGATATAAGTAAAGTATATGCCCATGGTGACGTCCTTACTGAGAGTTGTCCGACGTAGTTCGGAACCATCCAGGTTCCTCCCAGTGAGGTATGCTGGCTCTTTTGTTGTTGGTAACTAGGTTACAACCTTTACATTTCTTGTTGCTGAGGGAGAGAACTTCTTTTTATGAAATTGTTGCTACTTGATTTAATAGCTAGTTGGCAAATTTCTTTCATTCCTATGTAATTGTTATACTGTTGCTACCCAGATGGGGGTAATCTTGTAAGGGGGAATTAGAAAAGGCAGATATGCTAATTTAGATAGTTGTTTGTTCTTGGTTTGAGGGGCGTGGAAATTACTGGGCTTGGGCATATTTAACTTCACTTGAAGATCAGAAGTCGAGGAGCGAAGACATACAATTATTATGCTCTTGGAAGTCCTTATTTAGTAGTGGTTCTATATGGCAGTAGGCAACGGCGGCAAAGCGATATTTGGCGGCCATTTTGAAATAGGCGCGGCCATCAGTAATTGCACAGTCACCAGCCACCCTGACTTGTATGCCTGGACCAGACACTCGTGCTTCCTTGTTTCGTCAGTCAAATATGGCGGTTCTCCTAGGGTTCAACCATGATTCTACCAGGGTTCACGCATGGTTCACCCAGGGTCACGCATGATTCTCGCAGGGTTCACCTAGGACTGTTCGTGGGATCGTCAATCTCACCGCTGGCTCTCCTTAGGTGCACATCGGGTTCGTCTCGCGTCGAGCGTCGTTAACGTGGTCGACATCGGCAGGGGCCGAGCAGCATCGCGCGTACGACATGGTCCTTCAGCGCCCGCTCGTAGACTACGCAAGACAGCACGCGTCCGACGACGACCACGGGTTTCACAGGTTTCGCGTACTGTAGCGGGTAGCGATGAACTTTAATTCTCCAATTGCAATAAAGCTGTTCATATTACCTATATAACTCTAGCCACTTGCTTTATTTGATGTAATTAATCTAAAATGATGACAGTTTAAAGAAATGTATTCCCATCCTCATACTTAACAATATTATGTAGCTTGAATTGATTATGTTGCATATGTTTCAACTCATTATTGTTATCTTGTAAATTCGAAGGAAATTAAACTTTATTTCCCTGAATTTCTGTGTGGCGTATTATTTTGTCTGAGTTTTAGGAATTGGTTTGTTTTAGTTTACCCCACCAGACACACAAGCTTATTATCATGACTGTGTTTATTTTACACAGGGTATTATACTAGAACTGTAATTATACAATGAGGATTAATGCATCTGTTATTCTATATCATTATAACCAATCGTATTATTATTATTGAAATATTGGATATGTAAACATGTACACAACTCTGAACGGATATATTTAAGCTGAAAGTGTTATATGCACTTTAAAAAACGACATTCTCATCCGTGCCACATGTTTAGTCCAGACCAAACATACAAAATGACCATTTACCAGAAAACCGTATCACACCTGTAAAATGTGACAAACCATTTGTCTTCACTACTAATGCAAGTCCTTCTGCAAAATCATCCATACAAAGGGCCTCTTGACACTCCAGTGATAGTATAACCGGTCACCAGTAAAATTGCGTCCTGGATCATCCAGGACAATCATAACTGGTGACCGATCATACTATCACTGGATATCAAGATGCACTTTGTGTTGGTGCTTTTGTAGAGCGATTTACATTGATAATGCAGACACATGGATTAAACAGTTACCATGGTAACTGCTCAGTCTTAATTATTAATCTGGACTAAAGTTGTACCACCGATGATAATACAGCCATGTCTTTAAAGGGAAAGTTGAGTTTTGGTATAGAGGGCGCTACTTGAAATAATTGTTTGCAAGATAATGAAAAACTGGGTGTCAAATTTGAAAGAGCATACAGAATAAACTTGTTTTGATCAAAATCGGTTCTGGAATGGCTGAAATATCCATAAACGAAACCATTTGTTATAACTATTCGATAATTTTGAACCAGCCATTAGAAACAATGAAACAGCTCTTCCTCTTTTAAAAAATGTATAAAAAGTAGTTCTTCAAATAGTTGTTGACTATCTCTCTCTATCTATTCACTATTTCAACAAAACATCACATGCACCATATTTGATTTTAAATAGTAGAAACCAATGAGATTATAGAGAGCGCACTCTTGAGTTTTAACGGCTATTCTTTTTAATGATAACAGGCTTTTTACTTAGTCATTTTGAATTTTGTGTTCCTTTCGAGCATGGTGGAGTTATAACTATTAGTTTGTAATGTAATGGTGCAGGGCTGGTTTTGGTTACTAAAATTCAGTTTGACCAAAACTGTACTCTCTTTACCAAAACTCAAATATCCATTTGTCGTTATGTATTCGATTATTTTATATCAGATTGAGGAGCCATGCATACCAACTTTACGATCACCACTTATAACAATCATCATATCATTGTCATGATTGTATTATTTTATATAGTATTTTAAAATGAGAAAACATGCTTTGTATGGGATATACTTAGATAACAAGTATATTCCAAACGAAACATTTTTTGTATTGGTACCCTCTTAATTAATATTCTAAGCTGAATTGAAATAGGATTTTTGTTTTACTGATTTGTATGGTAAATTCTGCGTGTAGATATGTCTCCATGTAATTATTATTATCGTATCAACAGCTTTTATACCACCGTGTACCAATGGAGTCTATTCTATTACATGTATGGTCAGGTTTTGGGTAATAGAAGTAATATAAACTGTAACCATTGTATTATCATAAACATTCATGAACGACATTTTTAAATCGGATATTTTAGATGTTTAACTTGTTCGTTTTGTGTTTGTATACTGTCATTACGAATTGTTTGTTCGGTGACAGAATGTCGAAAAGAAAAATGCATATTTGTAATTATTCAAGTGTTGATTATACTTCACTCTGTCTTTTTTATTACCCAGCATGGTGGCTTAGCGGTTAGAGTGTCCGCCTCATGCACGGGAGGTCCCGGGTTCGAACCAAGACCGAGTCATACCAAAGACTTTAAAAATGGTACATTCTGCCTTCTAGCCAGACACTCGGCATTTATAGAATGGAGAGGGGGAAAGTTAATCACACGAGTTACCAGAGGACTAGCCCCCTTCTGTAACTTTCGCTACATTTAGTAGACATGTGGCCTAGGGCTATTGAAACGGAGATAGGCGCCGCCTTATGTGCCAACATTGGTACGGGAAAGACTTTAACTTTAACTTTCTTTTGAATTGTATGTCAACATGTGTTTGGTTCGCTGGCAGACTGTATGATATAACTGTGTATGTTTATAACGCTTTGAATGTTTAGTACACAGTAACGTATTCCAAAGTACCTACATAATACAATAATTATAACATTTTATTAAACAAATGAAAACTTTTGTTAATTATTTTGACATTGAACATTGAATAATTAATACTCTTATACAAAGTTCTGTTTTAATTATCTCCTTAATTTATCATTTTATTTAAATTTTGTACGTCATTTTTGTTAATACTAATTTCGTCATTCCATATTCATCATCATCAACATCATAATCATCATCATCATCATCAAAACCATCATCACCATCATCACCATCGTCATCATTATCATCATCATTATCATCAATATCTTCATCATGATCATCATCATTAACATCAACATCCTCATCCCCATCAACATCATCATGATCTTCATCATCATCACCATCATCATCATCACCGTCATCATCATCTGTATGTTACCGGTTACGGAAATACTACATTATTTGTAGTAAAATAGGTAGTAGATATATCAAAGTAGCGTCGCTAAAATTGTTATTGATAAACATATGATATTCATGAATAAAAACATGTATACACAGATATTGAATAAGGTAATACAAATAGTTATTGTCAATATCGTTACTGGTATTATAATTGTTTCTTATTGTCTTAAATTGTATTATCTTACAGGCTGCATCTCATATTTAATATAATCATTATAAAAACAAAACTTGTATGGGGATGGTTTAATATTCTATACGGAATAAACTTTGCCAAGAAAGAAGAAACGCTAGTAAACGTCATGTTGTTATGCACGTGTTTGTTTATTAGTTTCTTTGAATGTGTGTTTGTTCAATTGTTATTCATCTGTATGACTCTTCCTAACAAATACAATTAACATTTGAATAAATGACCCACACACAATACAATTAATTATGAAGCCCAGGACAGTTGTATAGTATATGTTACAAATCACAAATCAAATACGCACAAACAAACGCACATACACCCCTCCCTACACACACACCCTCACACACGCACATACAAACACATGCGCACACACAAGCACACACACACGCACACACGTATACACACAATGGAATTTGTTCCACAGAGATCCTGAATATAATAATACAAAAGAACACAAACATTTTGAAGGAACGGCAAGAAATTAAATATATTTTAATCTTATTATTCAACACATACAAAGATCACAACATACCTTAATAGTTTTATAGATAACAGCAAGGGCGCTTTTCAAAATCTCGCAATCTAAATGCCAGGCTCCATATCCATAAAACCTTGCTAGCTTAGTTCCTTGCAAAGTGTATTTATGTTGTGTAGTTTATTGAGCTTCAAGCAGTTTCTCTAGTCCCCAACTAGGGTAAGCTGGTCTTAAGTATCCTTTAGGTTTACCCTAGTTAGCAACTAAAATATATTGTGTTTAATTCGTAGCCACGTAATCCAAAATAGCAAGGAAAGCTAGCGAGCTTTTATAAGTAAGGGCCCTGGCGATTTCGCTCATAAGCGCAAACACTATGCCTGATGTTAACTGTACGAATCTTGCGGCATGCGTCCGTTAAAGGGGTAGTACAGTTTTGGTGAGGCTGAGCTTTAGTTACCAAACCCTGCACAATAACATTACAAACTAATAGTTATAACTCCACCATGCTCGAAATGTATCGAAAATTACAAACGACTAAGTGAAAAGCTAGGCCTGTTATCATTTTAAAAAAGCCATTAAAACACATTAAAAGCACTCTAAACAAACTTTGGTTTCAACCATTTTTCATACAAAATTATGCTTGTGATGTTTTTGTTGAAATAATGCTTAAATAGAGAGATCATCAACAACTTTTTAAAATCCCTTTTTGACAATTTTGAAAAGGTGTAATAATTGTTTTTAATTTTTAAAATAATCATCGAATAAATCTAGGGCCCAGATTTATTCCGATCAGATATATTTATTGATATTTCAGCCGTATCTAAACCGATTTTGATCAAATAAAGTTGATTCTGTCTTTAAAATTGTATGCTCTTTAAAATTGTACACATTGTTTTTCATTATCTCACAAAAAAAATTGTACAGCGCCCTCTATACCGATACTGAACTACCCCTTGATACTGAACTACCCCTTGAAATGATTAAATTGATTGAAAGAACATAAGTTTAGACACTCACCTTCGAAAGTTAGAGTTATTTTCGATTTTAAAATCAAGAATTTGATATTTAGTTAGGCCTATATATTTGGCAAAAAACAAACAAACACAAATTAAAAGTCTATAATTATGACATCCTTCAGGAACAAATAAATAAATACATAACATGTATAAAGCACTTCGTACATATGTTTCTAAGCGCTGTGCATAAAGAAGACTAACAATATAATCACAAATCATACATATGTGACCTTAAACCACAAAACGACCGTCATGTCGCCGATATAGTTTCTCTGTTATTAGCTTAAATAGTCAAATTGTGTTAAATATATGAAATTCAGGATTTTTGTATTTCCTGAATGAACGTACCTAAATCTACCTTCTGTGAAATTTTGATTGTCAGAAATCATGTTTAAATATATTTGCTCATCAAATAAACATTATCAGATTACAGCGCTTGAATGGACGCTGATCTTTGAAGTGGCCCGTTTCTCCCTTATTTTTAAACTGCTTCAGCCATTTTCCAAAAATTTGGCGCTCATTTTCTGAGGGTTTGCCTTGTCTGAATATGACAAATTATATACCATATTAAAGATAATGAATTCAACGGTAATGTCATGTGAAAATCAACATAATCATTTTCCAAAACTTATTGGTCATGTTGTGGTGTAGGGTCACATAATATAAAGAGTATTACACATTTAAATAAGGTCAAGTTATAAGTACAGAATACTACAATTTAGATTTAATATGTACAATCATTGTGAAATATAGATGTAGTTGTGTTCTAAATGTGTACATTAATTAAAAGTACAAATCAAAGGGACTTAGTAACACTGCTCAAATTCTCAAACTTATCTGGAACTATAGTGGTTCTCTCGTACATTGTCATGTTCGTATTAGCAGTTACTTTATGGACATATTAGATCACATCAATACACATTTGATTAGTCTCTCATCACTGTTTGCACTTGTTACTAGATCCCTTTAAACATTATTTATGCAATTGATGAATGATCAAAGTTATGCAAGTTTTAAAACTTAATACAATAGCAAATTACCAAATAACAAATATTAGCAACAAAACATTACTGGGCTTTACTGTAAAAAGGTAAGTCTTAAAGAGAGATTTGAGTCCAGTAAAATAACAATCTGCCACAAACTGTGATTCCACAACAAAATAACTCGCCACATATGTGTAAATAAATTTACAATAGTGTTCGATATGTTTTGGTTATTGTAATGCGCATTGATATGCAGTTATTGAAATGGTATGCGTTATATATGAACCAGTTATTATTATTATTATTATCATATTACTTAATACAATAGTAAATTATCGGGCTAATAAAATAATGTTCGATATTTGTTCAACATCAAGTTCTATCTTAAATGCATGTACACTTAATCTTGCTATACGATACTTTTGTGCACGAGTATAGCGAGGATGCAATTCCATGAAAAATTGATGTTGTGCAATATTGTCGACAGTTCAGTTTATAGACATTACAAATTAAGCAGCGAATACTAAATATCACAATGTGTTTACAATTTTTCCTCCGATATCTACAAAACTTCAGCATGTCAGGTGTGTTTTCCAAAGATCCTAAGTTGAACTTAACTATATAAGTTAAACTTAAACATTATGGAAAGTTGTTAGTTTCTTTGAAAACAAACAGTAAAAGTACTTTTAAAATGAATAACATGTTGTTTAAAATCATTAATATTTTTCTATTATCAAGGAGATTTCATTTTCTTCATGTCAAATGTATTAAAAGTATAATACTTGCTTTTTGCTTGTGAAAATATTGTATTACAAGGCTACAAATGGTTTATGAAACTGCCTTCTTACGTTTGTACCAAGGCATGGTACAAGAGAAAACAAATAAGGGGATAACAATGCGAGGAGTCAATATGAGCGTATCTGAGCGTGCAACAAATGGGTTATATTAACTACTGGCATAGCATCAGCTTCAACAACATTGGTTAAATAACCCGAGTTTGTTAGTGCACGCTCAGATGCGCACCGATGACGTTTCATATAGTAAAGTTTGAACACATGGTAGCCTCTTGTGCTCAGTCATAACAGCACATAGTGGTTTAAAAAACAGTGATTATGTCCATTATTAGTGATATTCAAGAGAAATATTCAATTCTGCAGAAATGTTGCATTTGTTAGTAAAAGCAAGCGAACATGTAAGCATTTTCTTTCCTTTTAATAGGATAACTGGAGGATAAAATTTAAATGTTTAATATATTATTTAAATATAATTATGGTTCTAAGAACGCATGAAAATGATGTATTTACAACTAAAAATGCAAAATATTTACAAAAAAAACACCACTTCTTTCATCAAAAGTCGTTGAGATACGGTTTAAAAAGCTAAATATTAAGTCATTAAGCATCGCGGGCTTTCAATTCTACTCACAATTAAATAGTTCATATTCATAAAGCATACCTGTCCACTAGTGGGCAGTATACCAACATAGCCTAATTTACATTGAGGTTTATACTTTAAAGGGGTAGTACAGTTTTGGTAAGGCTGAGCTTTAGTAACAAAAACCTGCAAAATAACATTACAAACTAATAGTTATAACTCCACCATACTCAAAAGGTATACAAACGACTAAGTAACAAGCCTCTTATCATTCAAAAGGAGCCATTAAAACTCAAGAGGGCGCTCTCTGAAAAAAACATTGGTTTCAACCTTACTTCATACAAAATTATGCATGTGATGTATCGTTGAAATAATTATTGAATAGAGAGATCATCAACAACTATTTAAAAACCTCTTTTGAACATTTAAAACAAAGTGTAAGCATTGTTTAATATTTTTTTTAAATTATCGAATAAATCTGGTGCCCATATATATTCCGATCGGATATTTTTATTGATATTTCAGCCGTTTCTGAACCGATTATAATCGAATAAAGTGTATACTGTCATTAAAATTGCATTGTCTTTCAAATTTGAAACTCAATTTTTAATTATCTCAATAAAAATAATTGCATGCAGCGCCCTCTATACCAAAACTAATCTAACCCTTTAACCACTCAGACTTTACATCGTATTAACAGTTTTCTTTTCTTTTTTTTTTTGGTGGGGGATCTACCAGCATTCGTCAGAGAGTTGAAAGGCGTCTATTCTCATAAACGGTTGTTATTTGAATGACAACAATGGCCTTCAATGATTTAAGCATGGTAAAATATAATATTCAGTGATAGCATGAACGTTTACCATGTTCAATTTAGATTCAAAATAACCTGCCTTTCTACTGATCAATGCTATTTCAGATTTGTTCGATATTCGTGTTATATGGTTTATAATTAAACCATTTAATTTATGCTTCAATTATTATACTTTTATTTAGTTTTGTTAACCGAATACTTATACTAATACTACAACTAATAATAGTAATAATTATACTTATACAATAAAACAATATATGTAATAATAATAATGATACATGTATGTGCTTATTTAACGCACAATTGTAACGTTGACTCTCTATGCACCCTATTTAAAAGTAAATTAAATAAATAAAACACATTGTTTACATAACATACATGAATTATATTTAAGGTAGCCCTCAGATTAAGATCTACACGATGAACGAAGTGGTTACGAATATAGTGGCTACCTTGTGATAAATATAGTTACTACGAAACACGTTTAATTACGTTCTCGTCTAAACGTTTTCTTGAATGATAAACGTTTAAATGTGTTTAAAGTGGTCAAAGTATAATTGACCCTTACATTTCTAAAATGCATTTTCTAAAAACGTATTGGTTTCAACAATATGTTCTAAAAAGTTGTTCATCTGATGTGCTATTTAAAAACATGATTAAATATGTAGATCATCAACCACTATTAACAAACGCCTTTTGTAGATTTGTCTTAAATCATCAAATATGATATATGTATGGGATCCCACAGTTAACTAACCAATATATTTATTGATATTTCAGCTGTTTATAAACATCGATATACACAATTTTGTTTTCTTTCGTATTTTATATCGATGTTTCTCACCGATTCTGATAAAATAATGTTCATTCCGTAATTTTAATTATATGCTCTTTAAAATTTGACAACACATTTCTCATTATCTCACAACAAACAAATTTCGTGCAGCGCCCTCCAAACCAACACTGAACTACCCCTTTAACCACTGGGAGATCTACCGGCATTCGTCAGGGAGTTGAAAAGCGCCCATTCTAATAAATGGTTGTTATTTGAATGACAACAATGGCCTTTAACGATTTAAGCATGGTAAAATAGAATGTTCAGTGAATAGCATGAAGTATACCACGTTCAATTTAGATTCAAAATAACCTTTTACTGAATCCATGCTATTTCAGATTTGCTCGATATTCGTTTCATATGGTTTTGAATTAAACCATTTAATTTATACTTGAATTTGTTAACATGTATACAAATGAAAATAATAATAATAATATTAATGGTAATAATAATAATAATAATAATAATCATAATTATAATAAAATTAAACAAAATAATAATAATGATACTATTATGTGCTTACATAACGCACACTAATAACGTTGCCTCTCTATGCGCTTTATACAAACACTTAATTAAATAAACACATTATTCGTACAATTTATGTAACACACATCAAATATATTTCAGGTACCCCTCAGATTAAGACCTACATGATGAAAACAGTGGTTACACTCAGAGACTACATTGTGACAAATATAGTAACTACGAAATATTTACGATTATTTTGTTTGTTTGAACGTTTTCTTAAATGCTAAACGTTTTGACTCAGCACTAGGAAAGCAAACACATGATTTTCTCCATGGCCACCGCCCGAGTGTTTTCGGGATCAGTGCTAAACAGGTTCTGGCTCAAAATATTTCAGAGGGCCTTCAGATATATGACTATTATATACATTATGTACATACAGGACTATGAACTGAAAATAAAGACAATGCCACTTATTTAAAAGTATTGTATCAACAACACGGTTATGAACTACTTATTCCCTATTAATGTCTTTACAGTATTGTTCAAACACGATTTACACTTGTCTGCCTTACCGCTACAAAATGTGTTGTTTATTTAATCGTAGACAAGCAAATACATTTACTCTTACATTTCTATATTTGCGCATTTATTTACAAATGTGCTGCAGTAAAATAAGTATGTACATGAAAGGCTAATTATACTGATATTGCGACCATACCATTCTATTTTGTGTGAACTTGTTGATGGACTGGACTACTTAAGATGCTACCTTTTATTTATAACACTATTAGTTTTGGGTGGCGATACCCTTTGATGCAACATATTATTATTAGCATTATAACATTTTAGCATTATAATTGTGTTATTTCCATTCTACGTAAGGAAGGGATGGGTGGCAAAATAAATTATTTCTTTAGCATAATTGTGAGATCACTTTATGAAGTTTTAGAAAGAGTATAGACAAGGTCTTTATTGAAAGGTGACTGATACACGGGTGCCATGTTAGTATGGGCAGGACGGATGGGGTAATGATCGAACCTTCATATAAGTATGACTCTTTATAAGGACGAGGGGCGACATGGAATAAATGTTAAACACGTGACTGGGATAGACGACCCCTGTCATGCATGTGGCTGGTAAACATGGTAAAGAGGTTCAGACGAGGCATCCCTACCGGAAAGTTTGAATGCAGTGTGAACACACTGTGTTTCACAGTGTGGACCACAGTGTTAAGTTGTAGCGTTTTAACTGGGTGAAAACCAACTCACACTGTGAACACACTGTGTGCATATTGTGACAACACTGTGATCTCACATTGAGTGCCCTGTCGCTACAGTGTACAATTTCCCGCGTACACAGTGTGTAAATATTGCGCTCTCACTGTGTATCTAAGACATTCCACAGTTCCAAGTGTGTTCACAGTGTGATTAGTGTTCATACTGTGAACACGCTCCAATTTTACATTTGAAGCAGTCTACATGGTGTGTTCACACTGTGGTCCACACTGAGCAACACAGTGTGTTAACACTGTTGCACACTGCGTTCGTTCAAGTAGGGATGTGGGAGCGCGGGGAGTTATTTTTCCCCCAATTTTGTTTCTTATTCAGCTCTCTTTGTTTAGGTACAGCGGGAGGTGTTGTATAAGTCATAGACCTGTGACTCGGACAATGTGTGATTGTAGATACGCAATTCATCGATCAGACCGAAGAAGAAATGGGGACCTCCATCTTGCCCAATGGTCACGGGCGTTTGTTTGGTGATAATCTCACGGTTGCAGCAGACATCCTTCGTTTGCTTGTTACCTCCATTCAGATATGTAATGAACTGGTTGCCGTCGAAGGTAATCGCCACGTGGTTCCAGTCTGCCCCTGCAGTTTCGATTAAATAGCGATAAAGACATTGTAAGTTACTGGTGTCTCCTTCGTCTGGTGTGATATACAAACAGGATCCTACTTTGTGTCCATCGACATAGATCTTCCAGCTCCCATACTTGTAGTATCCGTTGTTGACAATGCCCTGGATGGTGTACCATGAGCCAGTGCGCTTGAACCAAATGCTCACGCTGAAGTTCATTCCCCAGGCATATCCATCAAAGGACTGCACAGTTACCGTAGTATTACCGTCGAAGACCGCCTCCTGACCGCATATTCCCGCATCGTACGTCAATGAACCGCTGACGCTCACGTTCGAGTCAGAAGCGAACCCAGAGCTGTCTGTGACGTCATTCTCGAACTTGAAGAACGCTATAACAACAATATTACAATGGGATTTTACATACATTTTTGAATTTTTGTATTTACAACTTATATCCTTATCTTGCAAAGTCTGTTTATCCCCAATTGTATTTACTGCTGATTAAATGTGTATTTAGTCTAACTCTATCTCACGATTGATTTGAATGTTTGATGTGAAATTAATAACGATGTTACTATCTTTATATTATTTTCAAGAAAACATCTCTCACAATTCTAGATGGATGAAATATACTGCAATGTCTAGTAATAGTAAAACATCATAGGTGGTATTCTACTAAATATATCAACTTAGGCTGAACCTTATGGACATAAAATATCACTAACCAGTAAAAGCCATTCCGCCCCAGTAAAAATTTACTAGCAAATTGGTTGTTGTCATGCATCACCAGAAATAAACCCTATTGTTTCTCCTCAGACTAACAATCCAATTGAATTGTTTAACGCGTCACTAGTAATGTGTTATTTGACTAAAATGGCAGTTTGAACACTGGAGGCATGTTTGTCTAATGACAATAAAATAATCAGAAGTGGTGTATAACAATCATCGATGTGATTGTCAATGCCACTTGTCTGAACTGGTTTAAATATTAAAAGGCCGGGCTATTTGGGAGAGTTTCTACGGCCAGGGGGGGAAGGCCATTATGAGACTCCCCCACCCCCCTCCCAACCTCAGATCTCGGCCGTAAAGTGGCCGATCGCCGCGAAAATGTACACGTATGTCAAGTGAAGTGTATGATGGGGGCATCACACTTCGCGCAGTTAACTTTTAACACATCATGTCGACAAGAAATATATTAATGTGTATTATGATTCTAATACCAGTTTATTCAGAATATTCTGTAGTATAATAAACATGTTTTTGTTTAAGATCACTCAATTTAAATTACTTATTTCGGCCTGTTTTTGAAACCCTTACATTTGTATTGACAAAAAAAAGGGGATCAAACTACCATTGACTACGCGCAGCAGTTTTGCCATTCATTTGTACGCGCATTTAAAAGCCAATTGTAGCTGTTTTCACTGTCATTTGTTGGCATTTTCAAGCAGGCACAAAATAAAGAGGGATCAAACTACGCGCATTTGTATACTACTTCATTAGCTGCATTCAGACGATGAAAGCCAATCTCGTGGTTATCTTGTGGTTATATTGTGGTTTGCAATTCTTAAGAATATCTTGTGGTTAGCGCTCGTTTGAACACGCACAACTCGTGGTTATCTTGTGGTTTCCAAACCACGAGATTGCGCGCACTGCAAAATATGCGCAATCTCGTGGTTATCTTGTGGTTTGCAAACCACAAGATAACCACAAGATACTTGTAAGATTTTGCGCAGAATGAGCGCGCGATAAGCGCGCGATAAGCGCGCGACTGCGCGCAGTCTACTTTTTTTACCGTCTGAACACAATCAGCTTCGAGACTCGTGGTTTGGGTTGACCTCATGACCGAGATATGCTTCCGGTGTGAAAACAAGTCAAGTGAGCGCGCGTGACCTCAAATGAGAAAGGCGCGCATGCTACTTCCGGTTTTAATTCTTAAGAATTGCAACTCTCGAGAATTGGCACCGTTTGAACACACATTTTGAAGTTCTTAAGAATTGCAATTCTTAAGAACTTGGCTTTCATCGTCTGAATACGGCTTATGGATGCAGCTGGCAAGTTAGCTGCGCGAAACTAACTGCGCCAAGTTTTATGCCGCGCGAAGTTTGATGCCCCACCCATATACAAATTTGCTTATTTCAAAAATTTATTAATTTTCAAATGTATGGTAATTTGTGCAAATAAAGTCATGAAATTAATATTTGTACCTATTAATCAAACATTCTTCATAATTAAACATGGGTTTTCACTACATATCGTCGCTGGGCAAGTAAAAGGACAAATTGATGGTATCGAGAGCAAAAAACGGTACTTACTTTTGTTTCAAGAAACAACATTTTTAGGCAATTATTTTGTTCAAACGCCAAATTCAGTAACTTTATTTAGTGAAAAAGTTAGGTAGGCTGTTTGGCTACAAAGTTGTTTAATTTTGCGTATGCTCAGTTCTATTTAATGGAGTTATTACGCATTTCTTATTTGTCTTTGTTGCACGCCGATATTGCGCGGATATTGTGCATGAAACGAGTTGGTTTGTTTATTCATAATTCTATAGCATGCAGAAATGACAAAATGCGCATTGTCCTTTTACGCGCATTGATAATGCACAGCCAATACGCGCGATTTGGCAGTAATTATGGCAGCAATAAGGACAAAACGCGCTTTGTCCTTATTGCTGCTATTTCATACGCGCACGAGGTGCAAGTTCTACTGTTCAGTCGTGTATGCCAAACATGCAAAAAAGTAATTTCGTCGCCAATTCAATTAAAATAAAAGTTGTGGCCTTACGTAACCAATACTATGTTTTTACGGAAAAATAGTCAAATCATACATTTCATTTGTCATAAGCGTATGGATTCTTAATACCCAAATGACACCAGTCTCGGCAGTTCATGAAAAACGATTTTGCCCTTTCTGTAGCCCAAATACGCGCAATTTTAAAATTATGTCCTTTTGCAATTTTTGATTTTCTCAAAGAGTAGGGCAGATATAGGGATTCTAAATATATCATCGGATAGGTTTTTAAGTACTCTATCTGAAAATAAAATGTTGCCCTTTTATATGCCCAGCGACGATAATCCTTTAGACAATTAGAGAATTATAATGTATAAAAAAACATTGGAAGAGTCAGGTTATTTGTTTACATATGTACACTATTGTTCTTACGTTTCAATTGATTTCTAACTATAATTCAACTATTTTCACCCCAAAAACAACAACTAAAATGTAAACGAGACCAAAAAAAGAATTATCTCTTTTTAGGAAAACTGATATTTGTATAATACACAAATCACGAAAATGAGCAATTTTGTAGGCTGTCATGCAAAGACAATAAGAAACGTGACTTTCGTAACGGAAGGTCCGATTTTCGAAAAATTTGTTTGGAAAGATACGCAAGACTCAAAATAAAAAGTCACCAAGCGGCGGAGCGTCATCTTTACGCGTTCCAGAGCAATCGGAATATCGCGGGGGGGGGGGGGGGGGGGGGGGCAGGGTTAACTGGTTTCTGGGATTTGTTGTTTAATCTAATCTGTTTTAGTCCAGCCTAAATTGATACATTTTGTAGAATACCAGTCCATGTGTGTTATCTTACCCAAAGGGCGTATCACTTGTGACCATGATGATAACGTTGTCACCTCTGTCGCTAGAGCTAAAACGATATAAACAAAATAGTGGAATTTGATAATGCGTTCAAAGTTTAGAGTAGGAACGTAGGAGCATGAGACTGGATCTAGAAATCCAGTTGAAATTTGTTTTAGTGTTAGCATTAGTTGCGTATTTTAACGTAGCTTTAGGATCGCTCTAAATGTTTTACCTAAGATGTCCATGCCATTTGATGTCTTTCTCGGCCGTGAAATGCCCGATCGATGCATACATTTGCGCGCATGTGAAATAAAGTGCATAAAATAGGAGAATGCAACTATTTAATACTAATTTGCCTATTGATGCAATTGAGGTCTAAACATTCACATTTGTGCGCATAAATCATATATTATGTTTGATAATTAAGCATCGAGTTTCACTGAATGTATAGGTTTTCCCGCTCAATTTTGCACTTTTGTCAATCGAATTCATTTAGGGTCATTCGAATTCGCGCGTTGCCGCGTAATCGTTGGTATCGGTCTTCCAAATTCCGAATAAGTGCATGCGAATTCATGCATACGCACACGCTTTCGTGAATAGACACAGAAGTTTATTTATGGGCATTCGATTTCGCGAATGTGCAGCCAACTGTCAACGGCTTTTCACGAATTCGAATGACCATTGATGAAAAGGTATGCACTTTGTGCAAATTCACTTGCTCCTACGTGATTTTGAACGACTATTTACGAATTCGAATGCTGCTTTGGTACGGCGATCGCAAATCGCGCGAATTCGTTTGCTCCTATTATCAATTCGATTGACACAATCGCGAAATTGAGCGGGAAAACCTATATTATTTAGACCATTTAAAATAATAATACAACAACATCAAATGGAAGCGCCAGGTTAATCATTAAAGGGATAGTGGAGATTCAGTATAGAGGGCGCTACACTCAAAATTGCCAAACACACAAACGTGAGGAATAGTATCGTTCTTGTCGAACAATCTTTGATAAATGAAACTTGTAAGTTATCATAATAAAACTAACAGTCACATTAAATAGATTATACAAACAGATGAACGATAAAACATTAGTTATTTGGTCTGGTTCTCATTTTAGGTGTTTGTTTGGGGGTTAATAAATGAAGAGCTCGTTTCCAAAAGAGGTTAGGTCCATTTTCCATCAAAATTGATTTGTTAAGCTTAATTTATAGATTTTGAGCAGCTCTATCCGGTAAAGCTAACATAAAAATGAAATTCATACTGGAAAGTTGTTAACATTTACAAAGAAAAATCAGTTTTTTTTTTCAAAAGAGGTTAGGTCCAACACAGTTTGTTTCCAAAAAAGGTTAGGTCCAAAAAAAAAAATGAAAAAAAAACAAACAACAAAACAAAACAGAAGGTACTGGGATTTTTTTAAAGAGTTATTTTACAATCCTATAATGATGCTCTTTCATGTAATATAATTGTATATCCTCTCAACATTGCTAACTATGAGAAACAAAAAACGCTCCTTTTCTCAGTACAAGCTAACAGAAAACGCAAATTCATACTGGAAAGTTGTTAAAATTTACAAAGAAAATTCATTTTTTTTTTTCAAAAGAGGTTAGGTCCAACACAGTTTATTTCCAAAAAAGGTTAGGTCAAACAAAAACAAAAAATTAATACAAAAAAACAGAAGATGCTGGGATTTGTTTAAAGAGTTATTTTACAATCCTATTATGATGCTTCGTGTAATAGAATTGTATATCCTCTCAACATTGCTAACTATGAGAAAAAAAGAAAAACATCTTTTTCTCAAAACTTACAAAAGTGGACCTAACCTTTTTTGGAAACGAACTCTTTAAATATAGGTAAAATAAGGCAATCAAAAACAATGGAATACATCAGTTAAAAACAAAGAAACACGTACGAACTTCTCAAAACAATATAAAGTGCACCTTTACGATCCAGCATTCTACAATTAAAGGGATAGTTGAGTTTTGGTAAAGAGTGTACAGTTTAGGTCAAACTGAATTTTAGTAACCCAACCTGCACCATGACATTACAAACTAACATGTATAACTCCACCATGTTCATAAGGAATCAACAGTTACAAATGACTAAGTAAAAAGCCTGTTTTCATTCAAAACGAGCCGTTAAAACGCAAGAGGGCGCTCTCTAAAGACTCATTGGTTTAAACCATTTTAAATCAATATTGTGCATGTGATGTTTAGTTGAAATAATGATTAAATAATCAACAACTATTTAAAAAACCTGATTTGTACATGTTTTATTAGAGGAAGCATTTAACATTTTTGTTTAACGGCTGGTTAAACAATATCGAATAATTGTGTGCCCCACAAGTTTTACAAATGGTTATGCTCATGGATATTTCAGCAATTTCTGAACCAATTTTGATTAAATAAAGTTAAAAGTGTATGATCTTTCAAATTGACACTCAGTTTTGTATTATCTCACAACAAAATGATTATATGTAGCACCCTCTATACCAAAACTCAACTTTCCCTTTAAAGTACGTATTATATATTTTTTTGCGCGATTGACTCATCCTTTCAGTGAATAGGTAGGATACAAGGCGCAATTATTGATTGTGAGGTATATAGATACCTCGATCTTGACACTGGTCTCCCTTGAAGTCTGGTCGGCATCTGCAGCTGAAGCCCGTTAACTCCTCCTTACAGTGCCCTCCATTCTTGCATGGTGTAGACAGGCAGGCTGCACAAACGGAATAATAATACACGTTGGGGGTGCTTCACAAAGATCCTCTTACAACTTAACAACTATGGAAAGCTCATAGTTTTCTTTATTGTTTGTGATAACGATTCTTTTCAAAGGTATAACATGTATATGTAAATCATTAACATGTTCTATCATAATGGGAATTTCATGTTCGTGATGTAACATTCATGAATAGGCTAACATACTGAAAACTTTGCTTTTTAATACATTTTATTCCAATTTTAATTGATCCTTATCACATGATCTATTACATTTGCCCCGATTATTTACGTTCCCCTCGAACAAAATCACTTCGAGCAAGCTACGCCCTTGGACGTGGAATGCATAATTTGTGTTTATGCGCTAAATTGTTATTGAATTGGAAATCTGCGCAATGCGCGCATTTTTTTTTAACATACGCTCAGTGATTGCACAAAGTTACGTGTACTCAAGGCCTACGATGGTTGGAGAGAACACTCACATTTTGAGCAAGGTCAATTTAGGTTCATCAATACGACACCAAAATCAGTTCCACAAAATAATAATCTCGTATAACAAATAGTACATGCTTCCTGTGGTTAAATATTCCACAATACACACCTCTACATTTTGATTTTTACTCGTGTAATGAAATTGCACTCGCCACTCGTCCTGCGGCCTCGATGCAATAGTATTTGCACTCGAACAATTCAAAATGTTTCGGTGTCTATTCTGGTATATTCAACTCCAAAAAAATTGTATAATAAATAGTGACCCCATGTTATGAATAGCGTTCCTTCATGTATGGTAAGTTAAACATCATGAATAGTGGTCCTTATGAATAACGGTTCTTCTGAATAGCGATCCTTATATAGCGAAGTTACCCACTTCAATTGTCCATGATTTATTAAAATGTATGGGTACCCCCATATTTCTTTTCATATTCAAATTAAGTTGGCTTATGGAATCTTCTGATATCATTATATTGCACGTTGAAAATAAGAATTATAATTGTAATCGAGTTTGCTCGATTTGTTAAATACTGTATCTAATGTAAAAATGATTTAAGTATATATTTATAGTAGCTGCGCTATATAAATGCTCATAGTATTATTATTATTATTATTATCTAATACTTCATTGATTTTCTCTCAAAAGTTGATATGTTGTAGCTTAAGTAGTGCTGTAAAAGTAACTGCAATGCATTTTTATTTACATGATGGAAACATGACAAAACTCACGATTTAAACGTCCACAATTATCATATTGCTGGGTGAAGTTCGTATCACATAATTCGTCAACGTGACGAATTCAAGTCTAGTCTTATCTTGCTTTTGGAAGGAAATGGCCTTGAAATACGCACCTGGCATTACACAGAGCAGGTTGCACGATGTCCTCTTCTTGACTGTCTCAGGAACCTTGAAGTTGCTGTCTTTGGGAGGATATTTGGGGACCAACTGCACCATGCCACCGTTCCCAATGGGCTTAGAGGGACAGGTGTAGGGCAGGTCGTCAAGGATGTTTGAAGGGCAGCTTCCGTCTGCCGCCTCACTGGATTGGACGAGGGCTTAGTAGAGAATGAAACAAACGTATTCCAAATAAACAATAGGGCATATCATATGTTCGGGTAGCATAATTATGCATCATGCCACCACCCTGAACATATGACCGGGCTTCGAGAGACAGGTGTAAAGGGCAGGGGACTTTCATCCTGACCCATATTCATGAAACCCCGCTAGCTTAGTTCCTTGCTAAGTATATTTTTGATAAACAGTTTATAGAGCAACACACATTTTCCTAGTCCCTAACTAGGGTCAACTGGGTAATCCTAAATGTACCCACATAGTTAACCTTCGTTAGCAACGTAACAAATATGTATGGGGCATCAAGTATACCCTGTCTGCTTCTGTTACCCACAATCACCCACAATTTTACTTTTGTTACAAAATCAATGCGACCAAAACATTCTGTTACCAAATAAATCTCATTCGGCGATTTTGTAACCAAATCAAATCCTCTTAGTGATTTTGTGACAAAATGAAAGCCCCGTCATGATTTTGTTACAAAATCAATCCCCACTGTTGATTTTGTTACAAAATCAATCCCCACTGGTGATTTTTTTTTACAAAATCAACCCACACTAGTGATTTTGTTACAAAATCAATCCCCCACTAGTGATTTTGTTACAAAATCAACCCCACTAGTGATTTTGTATCAAAATCAATCCCCCACTAGTGATTTTGTTACAAAATCAACCCCTACTAGTGATTTTGTTACAAAATCAATCCCCCACTAGTGATTTTGTTACAAAATCAACCCCACTAGTGATTTTTTTACAACATCAACCCCCACTAGTGATTTTGTAACAAAATTAATCCCCCAATAGTGATTTTGTTACAAAAATTAATCCCCCACTAGTTTATTTCGGATACAAAATCATTAGTAAGGTTGATTTTGTATAAACAAAATCGCTAGTGGGGGATTGATTTTGTCAAAAAATCACTAGTGGGGTTGATTTTGTAACAAAATCACTAGTGTGGGTTGATTTTGTAACAAAATCAACAGTGGGGATTGATTTTGTAACAAAATCAACAGTGGGGGTTGATTTTGTAACAAAATCATGACGGGGCTTTCATTTTGTCACAAAATCACTAAGAGGATTTGATTTGGTTACAAATTCACTTAATGAGATTTATTTGGTAACAAAATCAATCATTGAAATTGATTTTATCACAGAATGTTTTGGTCGCATTGATTTTGTAACAAAAGTAAAATTGTGGGGTAATTTTGTACCAAATTCATTGATTTTGTAACAGAAGCAGACAGGGTACACTTGGCGCCCCATAGATATTGCGTATAATTCTTAGCCACGTCATCAAACATAGACTTAGCAAGGATTTAAGCTAGCGGGCTTTCATGAATATGGGCCCAGGATGTTAGCAAGGCAACTCCGAACTATTGGTACGGCTTCGTTGGATTGGACGAGGGCTAAATAGAGAACGACACAAACCGTAATACAAACATTGACAAATAGAGAATATCTTCTATAATTGAGTACCACATGCACCATCTCCCGGCCCATTATCTGGCTTCGAAGAACATAGGATAAGGGAAAACCATCCTTTATATTAGCCGGAAAACTACCGTCCAGTACACCTCGCTTGAACGGACGAGGGCTAAACAGAAAATAAGATTTAAGTTAAACGTATGAATTGAGTAAACACATTAACTGTGGTCTACGTTATTATGCTTTCACCCTCCACATACACACACCACTTTTTTCTAATTAGCACCCTAAAGGGTGCAAAACGGTGCAACAATAGTTGCATCAATGAGGGTGCAACTCCTTTGGTGTAAATATCCCATTTTGGGAACGGGCAGTGAATTTAGGTCAAATTTCACTGGCTTGCATTGTATTTCCTTGTACATGTAACGATAGTAAGGTTCAGATTTAACGACACAAGCCATCCTCAAATACTTATTCAGCAATATTAAATAATTAGTTTGGCCAATATATATATTCATGTTTGTTGTCAGTAACTTTCCCAATACTGTGTTTGGCGCTAACAAATTACGTAACATATTTTATCTTAGATGAAGACTAGCTTGTAGCTCAAGTATTCAATACTTATGTCTATATTTCATTACATTTTCATGGTTGTGATACATTTTTGTTTCTGGTGCCATATAATATTGGCATTTGACGATATTTTTTGGTCTAATTTGTCCTTTCAATATCTGTGTTAAACATTCGTTTTGTAATGTTATACTGATGTAATTCTCTTTATAGGATAATAAGACATCAAACTCAAACTCTGATAACTATAATTGTATCGAAGTCAATAACATATTATAATCACATTAAATGAAAATTAACAGTCGAAGATAAACTTAATATTTGGGAACATCTACAAACTTGCCAGTGGCTAAAAGACGTCAGTTTAATTCCACGCGCAAACTTTGATAAAGAAATAACCTATGGCATGTACATACGTATAATACACGTCAAAGCCAACACATGTAGCAACCTCTCGCTCGCACTACTGTCTCACTCAATTCATTTTATTTTAAAGTTATACAAGAATGGAATAGCCTAGACCCTGACATTAAGTCTAGTTCAACCTGATCAAAGTTTAACAAATGAAGTAAACATAAGTTGCTCACTAGATTTACCCAAAACTATAATTAGTCATTTGAAAGTATAACCACATGTTTTTTAAGTAATGATAATTTGAGTTAGCTTTGCAAGTATTATTATTTGAGTAGTGTCCATATTTTGTTATTATATTCTTATCTTGTATATTATTGTGCATTTGTGTTCAATTCCTATTCCTTATACTTTACTCTTCTTCTCCTTGACCACTTTACTCCTTCTTTTATCTTCTGCTTTATTTCAATCCTTAATCCGTTTTCTCTATTTTGGTGTGTATGCGATGTATTAGTTTTTTGTTTGCCTTATGCTTAATTAGTAATTATTTGTAAAATTATATTTAGTTAATTAGTCGATTATTTTCTTAAGGTGCCCCGCTCACAAGCTTTGCTTTCAAGGGGCACCGCAACCATTTTTTGATTGTATTGTATTTGATATGTTTTGATATTTGGTTGAAATAAAATAAATTAAATGATACATGACACCTGGGCCCCGTTTCATAAAAAAGGTCTCATCTATAGACCGTCAAAACTGTCACGTGAATATGACTGAATAACGTACATATCACAGTCGTATATATACGTAATTCAGTCGTAGTCACGTGACAGTTAAGACGGTCTTTAGAGACCCTTACCTGAAACCGTACCATGCAATCGAATTATCGCTATCATTTTTGCCACAGGACTGGTCTGCAGGGATATTTTCCTGATATATCGCGGCTCTGAGAGGCGAGACATTCCGCTCTTTTGTGCAGCACACTGAATTAAATTTGAATCGTTTGACTGTGATTTGCCAATCAGCGACTCGTATACTTATTTGACTACCTAAGCTGTATAACATAACGATGTAATGGGCCGGTCATACTTGCGGTAGTGGACATAGTTGACCGTAGTGGTGGCTAACGTTGTTGATCGTAGTTGAACGAAGTTGAAGGTAGTTGAACGTACTAACATCCGTATCGCACCGTAGTTGTCCGTGATGCTAACTTGGTATTAACTCGGGAGAGCCGTGATCTTCGATTTAATTTTTGAACATGTTCAAAAGAGCGGTACGTTAAAGGCATCCGCAGTAATAACGTTTTAAACCGAAGTTTAACGTAGTCTAACGAAGTCTAGCGTAGTCTAACGTACTTCGTTACGTACTTAAATGTACTCTAGCGTGCTCTAACGTACTTTACCGTGTACAAAACCAGCATTGACAGTCTTAATCCAGACATGTTTGAGCAAAAAAATAGAGAAATTTCACAGAACTGCTATGTTTGAAAAACAAACGCACAATGGCCGTACCACACCACCGGCTGGCTGTTATACTCCGTGCGGGGTTGCTATTTACCGTAGTTTGACGTTCTTTAGCGTAGTCCAGCGTAGTGGCTACCGCAGTCTCTCGCACTCAAGCGTAGTCAGACGTACCACTCCGTACCTGTCCGTCAGAAAGCTGTACCCACATTAGCGTAGTCTAGCGTAGTTTAATGTACTTAAACGTACTTATCCGTACCCTTCCGTGGCCAACCACCGTACCTTAACGTAATTCAACGTAGTTCCACGTTGTTCAACTTAGTTTAACCTAGTTTAACGTACTTACACCACGTCTGACCCACATTAAATTACCCTACGGATCACTACGTCCCCTACCGTAAGTATGACCGGCCCTTAATACAAATAAGTTTGATTGATTCCTCCAAACAAAATATGCTGCATTCATCACCCTTAAATGTTATATCATTAAAACAAAAATGAAACAAATAATAAACTTATACAAAACATAATTGTGCATCAATTGTTTTCACTCACCATTCAAAACGATGAGCACAATTAATGCCATTGGAAATTTGCGACACTGTTGCGAATTGAAAGCCATGAACCTCGTTTCAAACTTGCAAAATACAACTCGATGATAGCAAGTCCAGACAAAACCTACGTCTACTAAAAGCATGTTCTAATGCTGCAAATAAAAACTATAAGGTTTGATTGGAAATTATATTCAAAGAGCCTTTTCGATCTAATACCATGCATGAGCGGTTCACCAACAATCCGATAGTAGACGACGCATATCGTAACGGTCAACCGAACACAGTGCAATTCGCCCGACCGGCGTCTAACCGCCATCCGGACCCCCGTCTGCTCAAGTATGCTGGACAAAACCGATATCCCCAGCAGCTTCAACCGCCCGAACCGGGAGAAACTACAACCAGCACGATAGTAACCGACATGTGAACCGCCCTGCGGACTATCCGCGAGGAATGCCCACCCGAGAGGACTAACCGTATCCGCCTGCATTCACAAGGGAGCATACACATGCGCTGCAAAAGGCTGGGCGGAGCCAGCCAGACCCAGACAGGCATGCTCGGCTTGCACAGTTCTATCACGTATCCGCGACTAGGCGCGTGATCACGTATGTAGTACTTTCTCTAATTTCCACGAAGTGTCGGGTAATTCATTCAATTGTATAAATACTTTATTAAATAGTGCTGGTAAATAACGAACAGTCACGGTTTTGCAGGTACTTGGAAAAAAAGTACATGTAAGTAAAATAAGTAAAACGTGAACACATAATGTGTCAACGTTTAACCTTTGAAAGTGCAACTAGTCCAGTCAATGTAGGGTGTTGACTTCGGTAAATTGCAACATGGGAATCTTCTTCGGAATTCTGTTTAGAAATCTCCCATAAACAACATACTAAAAGTCCTAACTAATCGAAGCTGGGTAAAGTGGTTTAGTTGGCATAATATGCAAATTAGGTATTTTTAAATGGAAACAAATTTAAAATTCAATATTTCGTTCAATTTAGATACAATATTAACGCCAGAAAAGCATGCAAACCCAAACATTAAAAATGTGCATATTCTTTCGAAAAATGGACTTGATTGAGTGAATGCAAATGATAAAGTCTCTATTTGTAATGTAAGTAATGGCAAAGGTTACGTTTGACACTCAATCAAAACATTATAATTTGCCTAATATGCAAATGAGCTAGTGTTTAAATTGAAAAATGTGAAATTTGGATTGTTTTAAATGTGGAACTGAAATGTGGAACTGTTAGTACTATTGCACAGCAACGCCTCAGGAGGACTATGAAGAGGAGATTAAGGAGGAGATGGAGGTGGAAGAGGTTTGTTTCTTTGTTTTGTTTGTTTGGCTTGGTGTGCTTATTTGTTTATTGATTATATAATTATTTGTTTGGCAATACAGACAATTAGCTTTACTAACTGAATGACACATGGGCAGATACAATAATCATCGTACTTGGACTTTTTACAAACAAAAGACCTGCATAATGTGCAGAAAACTATACTCATTATATTAGAACGACAGCACAATGTTTTACGTTTTCTATTTGTAAACAGCGTTACCTTCTTTACTTTCTTTAAGTTTTAACTTTAACCCCATGTTTTATCTACATAACCGACAGGACGCAATCCGAACCGTGCAGGAGCGATTCACCAACAATACGATAGTTTGTAGACGACGCATATGGTAACGGTCGACCGAACACAGTGCCATTCGCTCAACCTGCGTCTAACCGCCATCCGGACCCCCGTCTGCTCCAGTATGCCGGACAAAACCGATATCCCCAGCAGATGCAACCGCCCCGAACCGGGATAAACAACAAACAGCAGAATCCGCGCGATGGTAACCGCCATGTGAACCGCCCTGCGGACTATCCGCGAGGGATGCCCATCCGAGAGGACTATTCGTATCCGCCTGCATTCACTAGGGAGCATACACAGTCGCAGCAACAGGGGCGAAGCCAGCCAGACCTGTGCCAGAACACCGCGTGTTAACTTTGACCAATCGCAGAGCAACGCGGATGGTGGGCGAGGCCAAGTCAACCGCGCCTACGAGCCAGACGAGTTCGGTCGAGCGATGGACGAGTACAGCTCGCGAATATACATGTTCGACGGAATGCAGGGACAGCCGGCGTACGGCAAGCAGGCACAAGGTCAGTACATGGGACGGACGCCGCCACCCGAGTACTATATATTCCGAAGATTCCCGAAGACAGCCAAATCAAGCACGAGGGCAGTCGAACCAGTACGGGGTGAACTCGTATCAGGATGGAGGCAGGCAGAGAAACGAGCGAAACGGCGGGAGGGACGCGGGGCAGCAGAGAGACAGCTATCGATCTTACATCAACTGACCTCGTCCCGACAATTTCCGAGGAAAACCGAAGCCGTCGTATATGCAACAAGAGCGAGCCGGGAGGAATAACCATGACAACGAGAACCTCGTTGCTGAGTCCTCGCAGTACTCTGCATTCAGAGGAGCGCGACCTTCCGATGCTTATTTCTAATTTAGAGTCGATGAAGTAAAAATATCGTCGTTACTTCGACAACATCGTATGCTGGCTGCGTTGTGCCACACGTACCATATTGTGACATCCATTTAACTTGATAGTATATATATTAAATTGTATTCTTGACCACAGCGCACACGCCTGCATGTAATTATAATTACCGAACTAAGCCTTAAATAACGATTTGTGGGTATCCATTTCGCTGGTCTTACCAAACTGCCCTGCTGATACTTTCATGCAGTAAGGAGCTACATTATTAAAGTGGACAATACAGTTCATGGGAGCAGTTTTCCGATAATATCAGTTGAACGTCCCTTTAATGTGCCTTGACTACTCTGGCTCTATGGAGAAAAAAAAAACATGACAACACATTTTGTCTAAGATATGGGTATTTGTTTTAAACAATGTTAGGCAATGCATATCTTTATTACCCTGGCGGTAGCTAAAAATACAATCGTCCAACACCAACCCACCATCAAATGCCCTGTGAAGGATAAACTGTTTAGTAACATTACTGTGATATAAATAGAGTATGTGACCATGATGACGTCAGGCGCAGATTGGAATCATCTATACTATATGCGTTTATATTAACGTGCTTCATAGCCTTTTTAGCTGCACATACACAAGGATCGTTGATGTAACGACACTGCTTCGTTACGTCAGAAGAGCTATTTTAAATGCACACTGGGAGGGGCCATGGTGTGCGTACGCCGCGCGCTATGTAGCATATCTCCACTACAGATATGCGCGGGTGTCGCGCTTACGCACGATTCCGCCTGGTTCGTAAGACGTGGCGCTGTCCAGACCTGTGCGCATACCCGACCTCGACGACGCAGTCACATTAATGTGAACCATCGATATGTACTACTGTATACGTATGTTTACTGTATACTTATACCCATGATGCTAGTATGATACGTATTTATTCGGGGGTATCACGCAAAAGCGCGATTACATTTGTTTATACAGATATAAGGCTGCTTTGTATGCAGTCCGAAAACGATATAAATATTTTGCTACAACGCTTAGTTAAAATAATTTGGCTCAAAACAAAATCATAGTGTATTTTCATGAACCTATAAACATGATTGTGTTTATCGTACACAGGCTATTATACTAGAACTTGTATTTTATAGAAACAATATTTACTCTTGTAATAAGGGTTGATGCAGCTGCTATTGTACATCATTATAACCAATAGTACTATTCGTATTTAAAATGAACTATTACGTTTACATTTTTACCCCAAAGTTATATTTGAGACTTCAATCAGTATACCAATTTCATTATACGATTCTGGAAAATAACATGCGAGATTTTCATAAAAATAGAATAATGTTTACCAAGTGAAAACAGAGAAACGGAACGATCCCGATCGTTTGCATAACGTATCCAAAATCGGATGTTATGGACAATTTAATATCCAAAATACTTTTGAATACGGACGAAAACGTCTATAGACGCTTTCAAATACAACTTTAAATACCTCCATAATTAGGGAGACATTTGAATAATCAAAACCCATTCTTTTCTTCTGCTTCTTCTACCATAAGCCAAACGACAAGATTCAAGAGAAGTGTGAAAGATCAAATTTAGTTTGTTTGCATTTTACAAAGGTAGTCACTTATTGAATATTGAAACACCTACACAAGTCTACACGTTTAAGTCGAAAGTGTTACAAAGCCCGAAGTCTCATTAGTCACTTGGCACATCCTTACTTCCGACTTAAATTTCAAAAATTAGAAGTAATTGTTTAAACCATATTGCACCTGTAAATTTGACAAGCCCTTCGATTTCATTATAGTGCAGGTCATTCTGCAAAAACATCCACGCAAATAGTAAGTATATCTTGACATTCCAGTCATAGTATAAACGGTCACCAGTCACATTGCGACCTGGTCAGACCATCCAGGCATGTTAATACTGGTGACCGATTATATTATGACTGAAATGTCAAGATACACTTCGCAGAGGGATTTTCACAAGCTGGCGTCACACACACAATTATCTAGAGAATAGTAAATATATAGATAATTCACCTACGTACGTGACATACAGGTTACAATTATGCTACGAATTATCTAGATAATTTTCCCCTGTGTGACACCGACTATTGATACTGCAGACACACGGCTTAAACAGTTACGATAGTTACTGCTCAGTCTTGAAGTATTAGTCTGGGCTAAAGTTGTGCAACCGATGAGAATACAGGCATGTATTTCAGTCAGTATGTATTTGGTCGCTTTATATGACATTGACGAGCCATGTATAACAACTTTACGCTCACCACTTATAACAAGCATTATTGTATTATTGTACAAGTTATGTACTAGTATTATTAAATGGGAACAATGCTTTGTATGGGAAATACTTAAATAACAAGAATATCCCATACGAAACATTTGTTTGTATTGGTACCCACTTGCTTAATATTCTAGCTGAATTGAAATAGGATTTTTTTTTTTACTGATTTTTATGGTAAATTATGCGTGTAGATATGTCTCCATGTAATTATAATGTTCGTATCAACGGCTTTTATACCACCGTGTGCCAATGGAGCCTGTTCTATTAAATGTATTGTCATGTTTTGGGTAATGGAAGGTGATTTTATTTAATATCGTATTAATAATTAGTTCGTCATTCCATATTCATCATCATCTTCATCATCATCATCATCTTTACGTTACCGGTTACGGTAATACTACATTATTTGTAGTTAAATAGGTAGTAGATATATCAAAGTAGCGTCGCTAATATTGTTATTGATAAACATATGATATTCATGAATAAAAACATGCATACACAAATATTGAATAAGGTCATACAAGTAGTTATTGTCAATATAGTTACTGGTATTATAATTGTTTGTTATCATTGTAGCAACAAAACAAATTGTATTATCTTACAGGCTGCATCTCAGATATAATATAATCATGATAAAAAAAATAAACTTGTATGGGGATGGTAAAATATTTTATACGGAATAACTCTGCCAAGAAAGAAGAAACGCTAGTAAACACCATGTTGTTATATATGAAGAGTTCGTTTAGAAAAAGGTTAGGTCCACTTTTGTAAGTTTTGAGAAAAAGAGTTTTTTTTATTTCTCATAGTTAGCAATGTTGAGAGGATATACAATTCTATTACATGAAAGAGCATCATAATAGGATTGTAAAATAACTCTTTAAACAAATCCCAGCATCTTCTGTTTTTTGTATTAATATATATTATTTTTTTGTTTGGGACCTAACCTTTTTTGGAAACGAACTGTGTTGGACCTAACCTCTTTTGGAAAAAAAAAGCTGAATTTTCTTTGTAAATGTTAACAACTTTCCAGTATGAATTTGAGTTTTCTGTTAGCTTTACCGGATAGAGCTGCTAAAAATCTATAAATTACGCTAAACAAATGATTTTTGATCGAAAATGGACCTAACCTCTTTTGGAAACGAGCTCTTCATATTTACCTGTTTGTTTATTAGTTTCTTTGAATGTTTGTTTGTTCAACTGTTATTCATCTGTATGAATTGTCCTATCAAATACAATCAACATTCAAATAAATGACCCACACACAGTACAATTAATAATAAGAAGCCCAGGACAGTGGCATAGTATATGTTACAAATCACAAATCAAATACGCACAAACAAACGCACATACACCCCCTCCACGCACACACACGCACATACAAACCCATGCGCACACACACGCACACATACACGCACACAAGTACATACACAATGGCACTTGTTCCACATAGATCCTGAATATAATAATACAAAAGAACACAAACATTTTGAAGGAACGGAAAGAAATTAAATATATTTTAATCTTATTTTTCAACACATACAAAGATCACAACATACCATAATAGTTTTATAGATAACAGCCAGGGCGCTTTTCAAAATCTCGCAATGTAAATGCCAGGCTCCATATTCATAAAACCCTGCTAGCTTAGTTCCTTGCTAAGTGTATTTATGGTGTGCAGTTTATTGAGCTTCAAGTAGTTTTCCTAGTCCCCAACTAGGGTTAGCTGGTCTTAAGTATCCTTTAGGTTTACCCTAGTTAGCAACTAAAAGATATTGTGTTTAATTCGTAGCCACGTAATCCAAAAGAGCAAGGAAAGCGAGCGAGCTTGTACAAGTATGGGCCCTGGCGATTTCGCTCATAAGCACAAACACTATGCCTGATGTTAACTGTACGAATCTTGCGGCATGCGTCCGTTAAAGGGGTAGTAGAGTTTTGGTAAGGCGGATCTTTAGTAACCAAAACCTGCACAATAACATTACAAACTAATAGTTATATCTCCACCATGCTCGAATTATATCGAAAATTACAAACGACTAAGTGAAAAGCCAGGCCTGTTATCATTTAAACAGAGCCATTCAAACACACTAAAACACTCTAAAAAAGCATTGGTTTCAACCATTTTTCATACAAAATTATGCATGTGAGGTTTTTGTTAAAATAATGATTAACTAGAGAAATCATCAACAACTATTTAAAATCCATTTTTGACAATTTTGTAAAAAGTGTAATAATTTGTTTAGTTTTTAAAATAATCATCGAATAAATATGGGGCCTAGATTTATTCCGATCGGATATACTAAATGATATTTCAGCTGTTTCTGAACCGATTTTGATAAAATAAAGTTGATTCTGTCATTAAAATTGTATGCTCTTTAAACTTTTACACTAAATTTTTCATTATCTCACACAAAATATGTTGTACAGCGCCCTCTATACCAAAACTGAACTACACCTTTAAATGAAATGATTCAATTTAATGAAAGAACATAAGTTTAGACACCCACCTTCGAGTTTTTTTCGATTTTAAAATCAAGAATTTTGATATTTAGTTATATACTTGGCAACAAAAACAAACACAAATTAAAAGTCTACAATTATGACATCCTTCAGGAACAAATAAATAATTAAATAACATTTATAAATCACTTAGTACATATGTTTCTTAGCGCTGTACATACATAAGAATAACATTATAAGAAAAAATCATACATATAATAATAAAGAGTCCTGCACAATGAAATAAGGTCAAGTTATCAGTACAGAATACTACAATTTAGATTCAATATGTACAATCATTGTGAAACATAGATGTAGTTGTGTTATAAATGTATACATTAATTAAAAGTACAAATCAAAGGGACTTAGTAACACTGTTCAAATTCTCAAACTTATCTGGGACTCTAGTGGTTATCTCGTACATTGTCATGTTCGTATTAATAATAAACGGGACAAACGATTGAAGTGTTCTATGTTAAACTGTACACGGTATAATTTAAGCCGTGTACAAAGTAAGTGCAATGAGTTAGTGAATATCGCTTTTCATTTTGCTCATTTCCTCGCCAAACTAAATCCAATTAACATGACATTTTCACAAATTACTTTGTGGACATATCAGATCACATCAATACACATTTGATTAGTCTCTCATCACTGTTTACACTTGTTACTAGATCCCTTTAAACATTATTTTATGCAATTGATGAATGATCAAAGTTATGCAAGTTTAAAACTTAATACAATAGTAAATTACCGGGCTAACAAATATTAGCAACACCACATTACTTGGCTTTTGTAAAAAGGTAGGTCTTAAAGAGAGATTTGAATGAGTCCAGTAGAATAACAATCTGCCACAAACTGTGATTCCACAACAGAAGAAATCGCCACATTATGTAAATAAATGTTAATTTGTGTTCGATATTTTTTGGTTATTGTAATGCGCATTGATATGTAGTTATTGTAATGGTATGCGCTATATAAGAGACAGTTATTATTATTATTATTATCATATTACTCAATACAATTATAGTAAATTATCGGGCTGACAAAATAATGTTCGATATTTGCTCAACATCAACTTCTATCTTAAATGCATGTACACTTAATCTTGCTATACGATACCTTTGTGCACATGTATAGCGAGGATGCAATCCAATGACAAATTTATGTTGTGCAATATTTTCGACAGTTCAGTTTATAGACACTACAAATTAAGCAGAGAATACTAAATATCACAATGTAAATATGTTTTCCTCCAATATCTACAAAATTTCAGCATGTCAGGGGTGTTTTCCAAAGATCCTAAGTTGAACTAAAGTTAGACTTAAACATTATGGAAAGCTGTTAAAAGTACTTTTAAATTGCATAACATGTTGTTTCAAATCATTAATATTTTTCTGTTATCAAGGAGATTTCATTTTCTTCATGTCAAATGTATTAAAAGTCTAATACTTGCTTTTTGCTTTTGAAAATATTTTATTCCAAGGCTACAAATGGTTTATGAAACTGCCTTCTTACGTTAGTACCAAGGCATGATACATGAGAAAACAAATAGGGGATAACAATGCGAGTAGTCAATATGAGCGTGCACTAACAAAAACGGGTTATATAACTACTGACATAGCATCAGCATCAACAACATTGGTTAAATAACCCGCTTTTGTTAGTGCACGCTCAGATGCGCTGCGCACCGATGACGTTTCATATGAAGAGCTCGTTTCCAAAAGAGGTTAGGTCCATTTTCCATCAAAATTCATTTTGTTAGCTTAATTTATAGATTTTGAGCAGCTCTATCCGGCATTAAAAGCTAACAGAAAACTGAAATTCATACTGGAAAGATGTTAAAATTGACAAAGAAAAATCTTTTTTTTTTTTAAAGAGGTTAGGTCAAACACAGTTTGTTTCCAAAAAAAGGTTAGGTCCACAAAAAAATGAAAAAAAAAAAAAAAAAAAAAAGAAGATGCTGGGATTTGTTTAAAGAGTTATTTTACAATCCTATTATGACGCTCTTTCATGTAATATAATTGTATATACTCTCAACATTGCTAACTATGAGAAATATTTTTAAAAAATCCTTTTCTCAGTACAAAAGTGGACCTAACCTGTTTTGGAAACAAACAGTTCATTCTGAAGAGCTCGTTTCCAAAAGAGGTGGGGTCCATTTTCCATCAAAATTCATTTTATTAGCTTAATCTATAGATTTTGAGCAGTTCTATCCAGTAGAACTAACAGAAAACTCAAATTCATACTGGAAGGTTGTTAACATTTACAACAACAAACATCTCCTTTTTATTTAAAGAGGTTAGGTCCAAAACAGTGTTGTTTCCAAAAAATTTTAGGTCCAAAAAAAATAAAATATATATTAATTTAAAAAAAACAGAAGTTGCAGCGATTTTTTTTAAGAGTTATTTTACAATCCTATTATGATGTTCTTTCATGTAATATAATTGTATATCCTCTCAACATTGCTAACTATGAGAAATAAAAAACCCTCTTTTTCTCAAAACCTAACCTTTTTTGGAAACGAACTCTTGATATAGTAAAGTTTGAACACATGGTAGCCTCTAGTGCTCAGTCATACCAGTCCATAGTAGTTTCAAAAACAGTGATTATGTCCATTATTAGTGATATTCAAGAGAAATATTCAATTCTACAGAAATGTTGCATTTGTTAGTAAAAAAACAAGCAAACATGTAATAATTTTTCTATCCCTTTATTAGGATAACAGGAGGATGAAATTAAAATCCTTAATATATAATTTAAATATAGTTCTGGTTCTAAGAACGCATGAAAATTATGTATTTACAACTATAGGAAAGCAAAAATTTGAATTTTAAAAATGCAAAATATTTACAAAACGAAAAACACTTCTTTCATCAAAAGTCGTTAAGATACGGTTTAAAGAGCTAAATATTAAGTCATAAAACATCGCGGGCTTTGAATTCTATTCACAATTAAATAGTTCATATTCATAAAGCACACCTGTCCACTAGTGGGCAGTATACCAACATAGCCTAATTTACATTGATGTTGATACTTTAAAGGGGTAGTACAGTTTTGGTAAGGCTGAGCTTTAGTAACCAAACCTGCAAAATAACATTACAAACTAATAGTTATAACTCCACCATACTCAAAAGGTATACCAAAAATACAAACGACTAAGTAACGAGCCTCTTATCATTCAAATGGAGCCATTAAAACTCAAGAGAGCGCTCTCTAAAAAGGATTGGTTTCAACCTTACTTTATACAAAATTATTCATGTGATGTATCGTTGAAATAATGATTGAATAGAGAGATCATCAACAACAATTTAAAAACCTCTTTTGAACATTTTAAAAAAAGTGTAAGCATTGTTTAATATTTTTTTCAAACTATCGATTAAATATTTTCGGATCGGATATTTGTATTGATATTTCAGCCGTTTCTGAACCGATTTTGATCGAATAAAGTTTATACTGTCATTAACATTGCATGCTCTTTCAAATTTGACACTCAATTTTTCATTATCTCTATCTTAAATAATTTCATGCAGCGCCCTCTATACCAAAACTGAACTGCCCCTTTAACCACTCAGACATTTTTTTTTTATCAAGTTTGTATTAGTTGAAGAACTACCAGCATTCGTCAGGGAGTTTAAAAACACTCATTCTCATAAACGGTTGTAATTTGAATGACAACAATGGCCTTTAACGATTTTAACATGGTAAAATAAAATGATCAGTGAATAGCATGAACGTTAACCATGTTCAATTTAGATTTAAAAAATATCTTGCCTTTCTATTGAATCAATGCTATTTCAGATTTGCTCGATATTCGTTTGATATTGTTTTGAACATTTAATTTATGCTTGAATTTGTTAACATGCATACAAATGAAAATAATAATAATATTAATGATAATAACAATAATAATAATAATAATAATAATAATAATAATAATAATAATAATAATACTATTCATAATTATAATGAAATAAAACAAAATAATAATAATGATAATATGTGCTTACATAACGCACAATAATAACGTTGCCTCTCTAAGCGTTTTATACAAATACTTAATTAAATAAACACATTATTCCTACAATTTATGTAACATACATCAAATATATTTCAGTTAGCCCTCAGATTAAGACCTAAACGATGAACACAGTGGTTACAAATATAGTGACTACCTTGTAACAAATATAGTAACTGCGAAAAAAATACGATTATTTTGTTTGTTTAAACGTTTTCTTAAATGATAAACGTTTACATGTGTGTGAAACATTTTGACTCAGCACTAAGCCAGCAAACATAACATTATCTCCATGGACAACCGCCCGAGTGTTTTCGAGAACAGTCCTGAACGGGTTCCGGCTCAAAATATATCAGAGGGCTTTCATATATATGACTATTGTATACATGTTGAACAAGCTGCTTATATACAAACGTGACTATGAAATGATTTTTAGAATTATTAAATAAACAACACGGTAATGAACTTCTTATTCCCTATAAGACTGTATAATATTATTCTAACAAGATTTACACTTGTTTGCCTCACCGCTGCAAAATATGTTGTTTATTCAATAACTATTGTAGACAAAAAAATACATTTACTCTTACTATTCTATATTTGCGCATTTATTTACAACTGTGCTGCAGTATAATTACATATGTACATGAAAGGCTAATTATACTGATAATGCGACCATACCAACTTAACGCGTAGCGATCAGAATGTTGCATATTATGATTGATCATTATCCCTCATATAGCGCGTTACACGATTTGGGATTACAGGCAATAAATCCGCACCTGACGTTCACATTTCTCATTATCTAAGTCCAAGTAATACATTTTGTATAGCCAGGCTATGTACAGATGCTTTCATGATTTACAAACTGTATTCGTGACTTTCAACCCCCCTAATGGCACCTTGTTTGGGCCATCCAGACAATTCTCTCCCTATTTTGTCTACAAATTGGAACTTTCACTTGATTGTATCTCTTTCTGCAACTTTGCACTAGAATTCTAGCCTGGCAGCTATGCACAGATGCATTCGTGATTTACAAACTTTATCCGTGAATATAATACCCCCACCCCCTCCCCCCACACCCTCCCCTCCCACCCCCCCCCCCCCCCCCATTAAACACCAGGGCCCCGTTGCAGACAGAGATGTAATCGATTGTAAAGTTGCAATTAATTGCAATACAGAACATGTGACTTAATGCGCAAATCACATTGGTTGAAACGGGCACATTTTAAGAAATGCCAGTGAACCCACGACCTTCGGCATTAATTATAAAGGTTCAACCAAAATACCACGGAACTCTGTACCAATAGTCCCACACAACTTTACCAATTATTGTAATCTTACATCCCAAAACGACCATTACGTCGAGGTTGTAGTATACCTGTTATTAGCTGAAATAAACATGCGGATAAAACATAAGACATCATAAGGTATGATCATCAAATGAAACTGATCAGATTGCACAGCTTGAATGAACGTCAATTTAACTTTTACATGACAACTGCTGTAGCAATGTTTCGAATCTTTGGCTAACAATTCGAGAGGGTTTTCTTACTTATATACCATGTTAAAGTTAATGATTTAAACTTTAATCTTCGTGGTGTAGCTACACAGGGGGGAGGGGGATGACTTTTACCATTCAATCATATTGTACTCATGCTAGTAAGCTTATTGTTGGAGCGGTTCATGACATTTAAAATGAATATAATCGTTTTGATATATTCTGTGCATACTTAATGCAACATATTATTGTGTTATTTCAGTTGTACGTAAGGAAGGGATGGGTTAGCCTTTAATCAAGGCTCTATATGGCTGGGAGATCGATCATACATTACGAGCTGTGATCCCGCTTGTACAATTACAACTACTGTAGATTAGCTAGTTGCCATATAGCGCCTTTACTCCTTTGCACGCGGTAATGTATTAATGAGCCGAGCGAATGATATGACTAATTTATGAGATGAGATGACTAACCAATCAGATCGCAAGATACGGTAGCAAGACCGGTAGTGTATTCCATCATGAATAAAGGGGTTCATTTTCTAGCAAACGTCAATATTAGCAACAAAATAGGTACAAACAAGATAGGTACCACTAATTTAGTAATTTCCTTGTAAGTAAACATGTTAATTTGTGTATACAATTTATACTTGATCACATTGTCCATATTTTGAAGATAAAATATCACTTCAGAATAACAATATACCCTAAACTAAAAATGAATGCGTCCATACTATTTCGCTTCGCTAGCGTAGTCTTTGGCGGAGACCTTACATTGAGCTGCAAGTTATCGTGAACCCATTTACTGTGTACACTATGGCGTGTAGTTTCATTATTGTGATGCAGAGTGTCTAAAAAAGAGACCAGGGCAAGTGAACAGCTGATATCATAAATCAAAACAAAGAACGTGTTTTTTCTGGAACTTGGATCGAAGAGAGGGTATGCATTGTACAAAAATAGGTCAACAGCCACAGAGCTAACGGAGGTAATGTGTCGTTTATATTGGTACATGAAGTGCGATATCATGGCTTTTGTCAAGCGAATCAGTGTCAATATTATGACTTTGAGGGAAAATGGAGGAGACAAAAACAAAATTAGTAAGATTATGAGGCTAAGAGTTAGAAACCAACTGTTCGCATATGTTGTGTTTGTGGTAGAGATCTAGTTTTGTACCGAAAGTATACAAGAGTTGATCCACAAACAGCGACCAAACTGAACACAATTACTAAAAGTGAAACCATCGACTTCGATATATCTACACACAAAATATGCGGCATATGTAAAGCGAGAGTTGAACTGCTTGAGCAAGAAAGAAAACGGTCTTCAATTCGGGGAGTACGAACTGAAACAGTGTATACTAAAATATGCAAGTATCCTAGGTCCAGGGCAAGCACTGGACGATGCATGCGGCCCGAGCTGCGGGCGTTGCGTCAATGACAGTTCTGCTCGTTGGCGTTGCTGCTGAAGCGGTGCAACGATTATGGTCGATACACAGACATGCAGGTGCATACTATTCATCCTGATACTATTGCCTGAAAAATTGCACTTTTGCCATATCCCGTGCAAAGACTGACAAATTCATCCTGCTCCTTCAATTACCGCCTTAACGCTGCAACTTGCAATTCTCTGAACTTCGTAATTTGTAATTTCTAAGCTGCGTATTCTCGTATTCTATACTCTTGTCAAGACAATTTTCACTCATATCGTTGGATTCGCCATCATTATCGCATACTGGCCTAATACACACAGTTGCGGAGCACGACACGTAAGGTCGCGTTTGTATGCATATTCATATACGAATTTGCATACCGGTACCGGTATTGCGCAGAACGACTATAAAGGACGCTACACGCATCTACCCCGGTTGGTAGATGAATACCGGTCTAATATAAGGTTTACATGAAAAATAAACAACAACAAATATGCAAAAAGAAAAAGGCCCTCGCTGCGCTCGGGATGTACATCTCGCGCTTCGCGCTCGGTTGGGTGTTCGCGCGGGGGCCTTGACAAAAGGCTAGGGATGGGTGGGATGGACGAGTTATTATTTTAGCCTAATTGTGAGATCACTTTAAGATGTATTAGCAAGAGTATAGGCAAGGGAGTAGACTTATTGAAATGTGACTGCTATATTGGTGCGATGTGTAGTTTAGGCAGGGCGCGTGGCCATATGGATCGAGCCTTCATATACGTATTACTCTGTATAAGTACAAGGGATAGACGACCCTGACATGCATGTGCCTAGTAAACATGTTAAAGAGGTTAGGACAAGGCATCCCTACCGGAAGTTTGAATGCAATGTGAACACACTGTGTTTGATAGGGTGGACCACTGTGTTAATTTGTAGCGTTTTAACTGGGTGAAAACCAACTCATACTGTGAACACACTGTGTACACACTGTTACCACACTGTGTAAACACTGTGACCACACTGTGGCCACACTGGGAACACACATTGTGCGCAATGTCGCCACAGTGTGACATTGCAGTGTGTATTATATTGCGCTCTCACTGTGTATCTCAAAATGTTCACAGTGTGTTCCAAATGTGATCACAGTGTGATGATTGTTCACATTATAAAAACGCACCAATTTAACATAGTCTACATAATGTTTTCACACTGTGGTCGACACTGTGAAACGATGTGCTGACACTGCTGCACATTCTTGTCCACACTATGAAAACAGATTGTCACACTATTGTACACTGTGTACTTTTGTGTAGGGATGTGGGAGGGTGGGGATATATTCTTTTCCCAATTTTGTTTCATAATCAGCTCCCTTTAAGTACAGCGGGAGGTGTTGTATAAGTCACGGACCTGTGACTCAGACAAGGTGCGATTGTAGATACGCACTTCATCGATCAGGCCGTTGAAGAAATAGCCGTTAATTCCAGTACCAATTTGCCCAATGGTCACGGGCGTTGGTCTGGTGACAATCTCACCGTTGCAGCAGACATCCTTCGTTTGCTTGTTACCTCCATTCAGATAAGCAATCATATGGTTGCCGTCGAAGGTCATCACTGCATGGTTCCAGTTTGCCCCGGTACCGATTAAATTGTGATGAAGACATTGTGTGTTACCTGTGTCTGGTGTGATATACAAACAGGATGTTGCCTGTCCGTTAACCAGATAGATCATCCAGCTCCCTTGATGGTAGAATCCGTTGTTGACAATGCCCTGGGTGTCGGGTTGGCCAATGCGCTTGAACCAAACGCTCACGCTGAAGTTCATTCCCCAGGCGTATCCATCAAAGGACTGCACGGTTACCTTACTATTACCGTCGAAGACTGCCGCCTGACCGCATATTCCCGCATCGTACGTCAACGATCCGCTGACGCTTACGTCCGAGTCAGAAGCGAACCCGGAGCTGTCTGTTACGTCATTATCGAACTTGAAGAACGCTGTAATAATGGAAGAAAAAAAAAACAATAACTGACATTAGTTTCAGGATTTTAAAACAATCATACACAAATTATTTATACGAGGCTCGTAAAAAGAAGAAAAGAAACTTGTTCACCTTTTGGGGTGCCAACAAACCACATTTATTGTCGAGTTCCAGACTATCAGCCTGATCATGTAATCAATATGAATACAGAATTTTCGGCAGAGCATAGTCAATTATTAATAGGTTTTCGTATTCCAAAATAAAGCGCTGCACGCACTGGAAACGACACGTTTTGCCGTGACTCGAGCCCGGGTCTCCCGCTTTGAATGTCGTCGCCTTTCCAATGACTACGAGGCGAATATGATATCGTCACTAAACACTCTAAGAGCTTAGGTTACGAGTAGGGTGTAAAATGCTGCTTTCTAAAAAAAGCATTGGTTTCAACCATTTTTCATAAACAATTATGCATGTGATGTTTTGTTGAAATAATGATAAAATAGAGAGATCATCAACAACTATTTGAAAACCTCTTTTGAAAATTTGTAAGCAATTGTAAGCATTTTTTTTATTTTACAAAAATCATACCACAATTGAACTACCCATTTAATGTAAAGGTTTGGACAAAAACTGCTTTGAAATTGAGTAATTTAGAATGTATTGGTTCCCCCAAAAAACGAACGTTTGTCAAAGTCCGATTTAACCGCGCGCGCTACGCTATATACGCTACGTGCTAATGACCATGCGGTATGTGATATGCGGGTTTGTCGATATCTCCAGCTCAGCGCTAGCGGCGCGGACAGGTGCGAACGGGCGGTGGATTTATAGCAACATTTTACGGGCGGCCATTAGATTTCTTCCAATATTTCTTCATTTAACGATACTAAGGTTCGGATTTTACCACACAAGCCCTTTTTATACTTATTTAACAATATTGATCAATTAGTTTTGCCGATAAAGATGTTTTCGGTAAATTTCCCACAACTGTGATTTGGATTTAAGAGTGCATATTTGAACGTTTTGGTTTTAAAGTGAAGGCAGACCCAATATCATTCAAACATCCACCCGTCCACGGCGAGCTAGTCTCTCAGCCCTATCCGGCTTGTTGTGTTTTTTTTACAAAGCATAAGGGAAAAAAAAATAAAACCAACAAAACTGTCTGACCCCCAAATCAGCTCAACCTGATAACAAATAACCTAATCACTATTTAAATCTTGCTTGCTGATCCTTCATATTTTGCCGGTGATCAGCACATTATTTTATTTCAAACTCATTACTGCTTAAATGGAGCAATATTTATCTAACAGTAATACAATTTGTTGGCTTACCAACAGGACGTATCTCTTGTGACGCTGGTAACGTTGTCATCGGCGACGTCGAAGTCGGATGAGTAGACTCAGGACTCGTAGGAATACCCGTTGTTGTTCCCGAGGTCGGGTCGGACGGCGAGGCAGAAACATATGTTGAAGTTTCCGTGGTTTTCGGCGTCGAGGTCGGGTCGGACGGCGGGTCAGAAACCGATGCTGATGTCTCCTTGGTTGTCGGCGTCGAGTGGAGCTGCACTACAGTATACAGTGTATCAGTGCTTGTAGTTCGCTCTGCAACTTTCTCTGAATTTGGAATAGATGGGACACACAATTTTACTCACAGTATCCAAATTCATTTTGTCCAGATGGGCCCCTTATGCATTATCCATTTACAGCACAATGAAACCCAAGCGAAATACTGCTTTCATATACTCAAGGGATTCGGAGGAATAATCACTGAAAGTTAGAGCACAAGAAACAAGAAAACTATGGCTCTTTTATAATGTATATTTACTTCTATAGGGGACTCAGATCTGAAACGCACTCGAATAAGTTTGTGGAGAGCTCCCTATTTGTTTTGTACACAAAGTCTGCAACGAGAGACTAATTTGGTTGTCAACTAGGATTTACTTGGTATTTAATACATGCATACCGACAAAACCTTACATATATGTTTGGTTATCCCAGTGTAAGTTATCAGGTTGCTAGGAACAATCTTAATCAAAATAATATGAATACATGTTGAACACGTTAACGAGAACGGCCCATATTCATAAAACCTTGCTAGCTTAGTGGCATGCTAATTCTATTTTGAATGGCGTGGTAAGAAATAAACACAAGATATGTTAAGTTGCTAACTAGGGTAAATTTAGTGGGTACCTAAAGCTTACCCAGCTAACCCAAGTTCAGGACCAGGACAAATGTTTCTTTGCTCACTAAACTGTACCACTTGAAATACACTTAGTATGGAACTAAGCTAGTGGGATTTTATGAATGTGGGCCCTGGTCTTTTTCAATTACTACTTTTAAGTTTAATATCAATGAGGGTTGCTGAGCGTTGAGTTACACGGGTAGGTTTTGAAATAAGGGGCAAGAAAGACGCAGTCAACATTATGTTTAAGAAATCTTGGGGAATATTAAGTGTATTACATTGTGATAAATCTATATTAAAGTCTCCAACAAAATAGCACTTCTTGTTTCTTAAAGGATCTTAGGATCCCTCTAAATGTTTTACCTAAGATGTCCATGCCATTTGATGTCTTTCTCGGCCGTGAAATGCCCGATCGATGCATACATTTGCGCGCATGTGAAATAAAGTGCATAAAATACGAGAATGCAACACATAATACTAATTTGCCTATTTATGCAAATGAGGTCTTAACATTCACATTCGTGCGCATAAATCATATATTATGTTTGATAATTAAACATCGAGTTTAACTGAATGTATTCTTTAGACCATTTGAAATAATAATACAACAACATGAAATGGAAGCGCCAGGTTAATCATAAAAGGGATAGTGGAGTTTTGGTATAGAGGGCGCTACACTCAAAATTGCCAAACACACAACAGTGAGGAATAGTACCGTTCTTGTCGAACATTTTAAATGAAATATTGTGCATGTTATGTTTAGTTGAAATAATGATTAGATAATCAACAACTATTTCAAAAACCTGATTTGTACATTTTTTAAAAGAGGAAGCATTTAACCTTTTTGTTTAACGGCTGGTTAAAAGATATCGAGTAATTGTGGGGCCCCATTATCACAAATGGTTATGTTCATGGATATTTCAGCAATTTCTGAACCGATTTTGATTAAATAAAGTTAATTCTGCTATTAAAAGTGTATGATCTTTCAAATTGACACTCAGTTTTGTATTTTCTCACAACAAAATTATTCTATGTAGCGCCTCTATACCAAAACTCAACTTTCCCTTTAAAGTACGTAATATATTTTGTTGGGCGATTGACTCATCGTTTCAGTGAATAGGATACAAGGCGCAATTATGGATTGTGAGGTATATAGATACCTCGATCTTGACACTGGTCTCCATTAAAGTCTGGTTGGCATCTGCAGCTGAAGCCCGTTAACTCCTCCTTACAGTGCCCTCCATTCTTGCACGGTGTAGACAGGCAGGCTGCGCAAACGGAATAACAATACATGTTTGGGGTGCTCACAAAGATCCTCTTACAACTTAACAACTATGGAAAGCTCATAGTTTTCTTTATTGTTTGTGATAACAATTCTTTTCAAAGGTATAACATGTTTATGTAAATCATTAATATGTTCTATCATAAAGGAAATTTCATGTTCGTGATGTAACATTCATGAATAGGCTAAAATAGTGACAACTTTGCTTTTTAATACATTTTATTCCAATTTTAATTGATCCTTATTACATGATCTATTCAATTTGCCCCGATTATTAACGTGCCCCTCGCACAAAATCACTTCGAGCAAGCTACGCCGTTGGACGTGGAATGCGTAGTTTGTGTTTATGCGCTAGTTATTGAATTGGAAATCTGCGCAATGCGCGCATTTATTTTTAACATATACGCTCAGTGATTGCACAAAGTTACTTGTACTCAAGGCCTACGATGGTTGGAGGGAACACTCACAATTTAAGCAAGGTCAATTTGGGTTCATCAATAATCAATAGGACACCAAAATCAGTTCCACAAAATAATAATCTCGTATAACAAATAGTACATGCTTCTTGTGGTTAAATATTCCACAATACACACCTCTACATTTTGACTTTTACTCGTGTAATGATATTGCACTCGCCACTCGTCCTGCGGCCTCGATGCAATAGTATATGCACTCGAGAAATTCGAAATGTTTCGGTGTCTATTCTGGTATATTCAACTCCAAACCATTTGTATAATAAATAGTGACCCCTTGTGCATGTTATGAATAGCGGTCCTTCATGTATGGTAAGTTAAACATCATGAATAGCGGTCCTTTATGAATGGTAAGTTAAACATCATGAATAGCGGTCCTTATGTATAACGGTCCTTCTGAATAGCGATCCTTACATAGCGAAGTTACCCCCTTCAATTGTCCATGATTTATTAAAATGTATGGGTACCCCCACATTTCTTTTCATATTCAAATTAAGTTGGCTTATGGAATCTTCTGATGTCATTATATTGCACGTTGGAAATAAGAATTATAATTTTAATCGAGTTTGCTCTATTTGCTAAATACTGTATCTAATGTAATAATTATTTAAGCGCTGTAGACTATATATGTATAGTAGCTGCGCTATATAAATGTTCATATGTGACCTTACACCACAAAACGACCGTTATGTCGCCATGGTAGTTTGTCTGTTATTAGCTGATATATCCAAACAAAAATTAAAATATGAAATTCAGGATTTTGGTATTTCCTGAAAAAGGGTATCATAATCCACCTTTTTGTGAAAGTTTGAGCGTCAGAAATCATGTTTAAATATGATTTTTAATCAAATAAATATGATCAGATTACAGTGCTTGAATAGACGCCGATCTTTGAAACGGCCCGTTTTCTCCCTAACTTTAAAACTGATTCAGCCATGTTCCAAATCTTTGCTGCTCATTTTGAGAGGGTTCGCTTCTCCAAATATGAGAAATTATATGCCATTTTAAAGGTATTGACTTCTACTTTTCTGTCATGTAAAATTAGCACAATCATTTTCCCGACTTATTGGTCGTTTTGTGGTGTGAGGTCACATATTATTATTATTATTATTATTATTATTATTATTATCTAATACTTCATTGATTTTCTCTCAAAAGTTGATATGTTGTAGCTTAAGTAGTGCTATTAAAGTAACTGCAATGCATTTTTATTTACATGATGGAAACATGACAAAACTCACGATTTAAAAGTCAACAATTATCATATTGCTGGGTGAAGTTCGTATCACATAATTCGTCAACGTGACGAATTCAAGTCTAGTCTTATCTTGCTTTTGTAAGGAAATGTCCTTGAAATACGCACCTGGCATTACACAGAGCAGGTTGCAAGATGTCCTCTTCTTGACTGTCTCAGGAACCTTGAAGTTGCTGTCTTTGGGAGGATATTTGGGGACCAACTGCACCGTGCCACCGTTCCCAATGGGCTTCGATGGACAGGTGTAGGGCAGGTCGTCAAGGATGTTTGAAGGGCAGCTTCCGTCTTCCGCCTCACTGGATTGGACGAGGGCTTAGTAGAGAATGAAACAAACGTATTCCAAATAAACAATAGGGCATATCATATGTTCGGGTAGCATAATTATGCATCATGCCACCACCCTGAACATCTGAACGGGCTTCGAGAGACAGGTGTAAAGGGCAGGGGATTTTCATCCTGACCTATATTCATGAAACCCCGCTAGCTTAGTTCCTTGCTAAGTATATTTTTGATCAACAGTTTATAGAGCAACACACATTTTCCTAGTCCCTAACTAGGGTCAACTGGGTAATCCTAAATGTACCCACATAGTTAACCTTCGTTAGCAACGTAACAAATATGTATGGGGCATCAAGTATACCCTGTCTGCTTCTGTTACCCACAATCACCCACAATTTTACTTTTGTTACAAAATCAATGCGACCAAAACATTCTGTTACCAAATGAATCTCATTCGGCGATTTTGTAACCAAATCAAATCCTCTTAGTGATTTTGTGACATAATGAAAGCCCCGTCATGATTTTGTTACAAAATCCATCCCCACTGTTGATTTTGTTACAAAATCAACCCACACTAGTGATTTTGTTACAAAATCAATCCCCCACTAGTGATTTTGTTACAAAATCAACCCCACTAGTGATTTTGTATCAAAATCAATCCCCCACTAGTGATTTTGTTACAAAATCAACCCCTACTAGTGATTTTGTTACAAAATCAATCCCCCACTAGTGATTTTGTTACAAAATCAACCCCACTAGTGATTTTTTTACAACATCAACCCCCACTTGTGATTTTGTAACAAAATCAATCCCCCAATAGTGATTTTGTTACAAAAATTAATCCCCCACTAGTTTATTTCGGATACAAAATCATTAGTAAGGTTGATTTTGTATAAACAAAATCGCTAGTGGGGGATTGATTTTGTCAAAAAATCACTAGTGGGGTTGATTTTGTAACAAAATCACTAGTGTGGGTTGATTTTGTAACAAAATCAACAGTGGGGATTGATTTTGTAACAAAATCAACAGTGGGGGTTGATTTTGTAACAAAATCATGACGGGGCTTTCATTTTGTCACAAAATCACTAAGAGGATTTGATTTGGTTACAAATTCACTTAATGAGATTTATTTGGTAACAAAATCAATCATTGAAATTGATTTTATGACAGAATGTTTTGGTCGCATTGATTTTGTAACAAAAGTAAAATTGTGGGGTAATTTTGTACCAAATTCATTGATTTTGTAACAGAAGCAGACAGGGTACACTTGGCGCCCCATAGATATTGCGTATAATTCTTAGCCACGTCATCCAACATAGACTTAGCAAGGAACTAAGCTAGCGGGCTTTCATGAATATGGGCCCAGGATGTTAGCAAGGCAACTCCCAACTATTGGTACGGCTTCGTTGGATTGGACGAGGGCTAAATATAGAACGACACAAACCGTAATACAAACATAGACAAATAGAGAATATCTTCTATAATTGAGTACCACATGCACCATCTCTCGGCCCATTATCTGGCTTCGAAGAACATAGGATAAAGGAAAACCATCCTTTATATTAGTCGGAAAACTCCCGTCCAGTACACCTCGCTTGAACGGACGAGGGCTAAACAGAAAATGAGATTTAATTTAAACGTATGAATTGAGTAAACACATTAACTGTGGTCTACGTAATTATGCTTTCACCCTCCACATACACACACCACTTTTTTCTAATTAGCACCCTAAAGGGTGCAAAACGGTGCAACAATAGTTGCATCAATGAGGGTGCAACTCCTTTGGTGTAAATATCCCATTTTGGGAACGGGCAGTGAATTTAGGTCAAATTTCACTGGCTTGCATTGTATTTCCTTGTACATGTAACGATAGTAAGGTTCAGATTTAACGACACAAGCCATCCTCAAATACTTATTCAGCAATATTAAATAATTAGTTTGGCCAATATATATATTCATGTTTGTTGTCAGTAACTTTCCCAATACTGTGTTTGGCGCTAACAAATTACGTAACATATTTTATCTTAGATGAAGACTAGCTTGTAGCTCAAGTATTCAATACTTATGTATATATTTCATTACATTTTCATGGTTGTGATACATTTTTGTTTCTGGTGCCATATAATATTGGCATTTGACGATATTTTTGGGTCTAATTTGTCCTTTCAATATCTGTGTTAAACATTCGTTTTGTAATGTTATACTGATGTAATTCTCTTTATAGGATAATAAGACATCAAACTCAAACTCTGATAACTATAATTGTATCGAAGTCAATAACATATTATAATCACATTAAATGAAAATTAACAGTCGAAGATAAACTTAATATTTGGGAACATCTACAAACTTGCCAGTGGCTAAAAGACCTCAGTTTAATTCCACGCGCAAACTTTGATAAAGAAATAACCTATGGCATGTACATACGTATAATACACGTCAAAGCCAACACATGTAGCAACCTCTCGCTCGCACTACTGTCTCACTCAATTCATTTTATTTTAAAGTTATACAAGAATGGAATAGCCTAGACCCTGACATTAAGTCTAGTTCAACCTGATCAAAGTTTAACAAATGTAAACAAAAGTAAACATAAGTTGCTCACTAGATTTACCCAAAACTATTAGTCATTTGAAAGTATAACCACATGTTTTTTAAGTAATGATAATTTGAGTTAGCTTTGCAAGTATTATTATTTGAGTAGTGTCCATATTTTGTTATTATATTCTTATCTTGTATATTATTGTGCATTTGTGTTCAATTCCTATTCCTTATACTTTACTCTTCTTCTCCTTGACCACTTTACTCCTTCTTTTATCTTCTGCTTTATTTCAATCCTTAATCCGTTTTCTCTATTTTGGTGTGTATGCGATGTATTAGTTTTTTGTTTGCCTTATGCTTAATTAGTAATTATTTGTAAAATTATATTTAGTTAATTAGTCGATTATGTTCTTAAGGTGCCCCGCTCACAAGCTTTGCTTTCAAGGGGCACCGCAACCATTTGTTGATTGTATTGTATTTGATATGTTTTGATATTTGGTTGAAATAAAATAAATTAAATGATACATGACACCTGGGCCCCGTTTCATAAAAAAGGTCTCATCTATAGACCGTCAAAACTGTCACGTGAATATGACTGAATAACGTACATATCACAGTCGTATATATACGTAATTCAGTCGTAGTCACGTGACAGTTAAGACGGTCTTTAGAGACCCTTACCTGAAACCGTACCATGCAATCGAATTATCGCTATCATTTTTGCCACAGGACTGGTCTGCAGGGATATTTTCCTGATATATCGCGGCTCTGAGAGGCGAGACATTCCGCTCTTTTGTGCAGCACACTGAATAAAATTTGAATCGTTTGACTGTGATTTGCCAATCAGCGACTCGTATACTTATTTGACTACCTAAGCTGTATAACATAACGATGTAATGGGCCGGTCATACTTGCGGTAGTGGACATAGTTGACCGTAGTGGTGGCTAACGTTGTTGATCGTAGTTGAACGAAGTTGAAGGTAGTTGAACGTACTAGCATCCGTATCGCACCGTAGTTGTCCGTGATGCTAACTTGGTATTAACTCGGGAGAGCCGTGATCTTCGATTTAATTTTTGAACATGTTCAAAAGAGCGGTACGTTAAAGGCATCCGCAGTAATAACGTTTTAAACCGAAGTTTAACGTAGTCTAACGAAGTCTAGCGTAGTCTAACGTACTTCGTTACGTACTTAAATGTACTCTAGCGTGCTCTAACGTACTTTACCGTGTACAAAACCAGCATTGACAGTCTTAATCCAGACATGTTTGAGCAAAAAAATAGAGAAATTTCACAGAACTGCTATGTTTGAAAAACAAACGCACAATGGCCGTACCACACCACCGGCTGGCTGTTATGACTCCGTGCGGGGTTGCTATTTACCGTAGTTTGACGTTCTTTAGCGTAGTCCAGCGTAGTGGCTACCGCAGTCTCTCGCACTCAAGCGTAGTCAGACGTACCACTCCGTACCTGTCCGTCAGAAAGCTGTACCCACATTAGCGTAGTCTAGCGTAGTTCAATGTACTTAAACGTACTTATCCGTACCCTTCCGTGGCCAACCACCGTACCTTAACGTAATTCCACGTTGTTCAACTTAGTTTAACCTAGTTTAACGTACTTACACCACGTCTGACCCTCATTAAATTACCCTACGGATCACTACGTCCCCTACCGTAAGTATGACCGGCCCTTAATACAAATAAGTTTGATTGATTCCTCCAAACAAAATATGCTGCATTCATCACCCTTAAATGTTATATCATTAAAACAAAAATGAAACAAATAATAAACTTATACAAAACATAATTGTGCATCAATTGTTTTCACTCACCATTCAAAACGATGATCACAATTAATGCCATTGTAAATTTGCGACATTGTTGCGAATTGAAAGCCATGAACCTCGTTTCAAACATGCAAAATACAACTTGATGATAGCAAGTCCAGACAAAACCTACGTCTACTAAAAGCATGTTCTAATGCTGCAAATAAAAACTATAAGGTTTGATTGGAAATTATATTCAAAGAGCCTTTTCGATCTAATACCATGCATGAGCGGTTCACCAACAATCCGATAGTAGACGACGCATATCGTAACGGTCAACCGAACACAGTGCAATTCGCCCGACCGGCGTCTAACCGCCATCCGGACCCCCGTCTGCTCAAGTATGCTGGACAAAACCGATATCCCCAGCAGCTTCAACCGCCCGAACCGGGAGAAACTACAACCAGCACGATAGTAACCGACATGTGAACCGCCCTGCGGACTATCCGCGAGGAATGCCCACCCGAGAGGACTAACCGTATCCGCCTGCATTCACAAGGGAGCATACACATGCGCTGCAAAAGGCTGGGCGGAGCCAGCCAGACCCAGACAGGCATGCTCGGCTTGCACAGTTCTATCACGTATCCGCGACTAGGCGCGTGATCACGTTTTAAGTACTTTCTCTAATTTCCACGAAGTGTCGGATAATTCATTCAATTGTATAAATACTTTATCAAATAGTGCTGGTAAATAACGAACAGTCACGGTTTTGCAGGTACTTGGAAAAAAAGTACATGTAAGTAAAATAAGTAAAACGTGAACACATAATGTGTCAACGTTTAACCTTTGAAAGTGCAACTAGTCCAGTCAATGTAGGGTGTTGACTTCGGTAAATTGCAACATGGGAATCTTCTTCGGAATTCTGTTTAGAAATCTCCCATAAACAACATACTAAAAGTCCTAACTAATCGAAGCTGGGTAAAGTGGTTTAGTTTATTTCGCTGACTAGTGAAGTCAAGCTGTTGTCAACCTTCAATTCAGCTTATTTGTATTATTTGTGTTATTTGTGATACATAATTCGCTCTACATTTCACTGCGTGAATGCTACAACTGAACCATGTGATTGAACAGTGAAAACTACCCTGTATACACTGGGAAGATTGACAATTTTAGACTGAAAGTTGATTTCAATTCTGCCTTGGACTCATTGGATCTTGATGCTGGTCCCATGTGAAGAACTCTGTGTAAGCGATTTGCTAGAATTAAGAACTAACATCATTTGAACATACGTGTATCTAGCAGTGACCAGAGACTTTTTATTCTATTGAGACCAACGTTCTTATTGAAACAGTAACAATAGTCACTTGTGACACTGTCTATTGATCCCTGAACTTTAATCCAACAAGCCTTTGATACCAACAGCTCACTTTCTTTTCAACCGTGGAGCCAGCCTTTTGAAAGTTTATACCCACTTCTATTTACTGATAAACCTGCCTCTTGCCCGCAAACAAGGGCTACTTATAAACTCAGTAAAAAAGGTAAACAAACTCACTCACAATGCCAACAAGTAAGGCAAAGAAAAACACTGCTGCTGCTACTGCTTTAGTAAGATGTTCCAGCTAGCAGTCACAAAGTCGATGAAACGGGAGACGCAGGACCTGCGTGAGAAATTGGAGAAGGCTGAAGGCAGCATCCTAGAACTAGAGAACCAGCTGCGCACAAAGACAGAAACCATCAAGAGACTTCATGAAATACAAGAAACCAGCCTGGACAGCATCAACAAGCTAAAGGCAGACTCCAATGAGGCAGAACAATACTCCAGGCGTACATGTATTCGGGTGTACGGCGTTCCTGAACACCCAGGAGAGGACACGGACACGCTGGTCTTGGATCTGGCGCGCACAAAGCTGGACCTAAACCTGGAACAGAATGAAATCGACAAATCTCATCGTGTCGGTGCACCAGCCGCTGCAGGAGCACGTGAAACGACTGGGAGGAGCGCTGCCAAACCGAGACCCATCATAGTGAGGTGTACCTCATACCGCACCAGAGAGAGAATCCTGAAGAACCGTAGAAAGCTGAAAGGTACCCACATAGGCATAGAAGAAGATCTGACTGTAAGAAATAGGACCATCCTATACAAAGCGAAAGAAGAAGCCAAGAAAAATGACAAGATAGACGCAGCATGGTCGACCGACGGCAGGATCATCCTGTTGCTGAAGGCAACGAACGGGAAATCTGTCAGGAAAAGAATCTGGTCGGTGAGTGATCTTTCAAAGATATGAACTACAAAACATTTCTTACATTTTATCCGGACCTTATCATGATATTGACCTTGACACTTATTGAGACCGTACATATTCCCATGATATACCGGAAGTCTACAGTTGTGCCTTAGGGCTAGAAATCTGAACTCTGAAATTTGAATTAATATTATAGCTAATTTTCTTATACACATAATATTCGATAATAATTTCATATTCTTCCCATGTGTATACAGCCATTATGAACTATACACTGTTATTCGCTGTATTTTTAAGATAATATTATTTGACGTTGTTTGTTGTTTTTCTTTTTGATGTCATTTGAATGTAGTTGTATCTTGTGTAACAGGCAAAATAATGTAACATGTAGAAATTGTTTCCTGTGTAAAGTGGATGATCAATCTGATTTAATACTTGATGATGATACTGGTGATTTTATTGAAAATCAATATTACACTCCCTTGGAATTTAGTCATGTTTTGGAAAACTTTGAACAATGTACGCTATCTCTTGCCCAATTGAATTGTCGGAGTTTAAAACAAAATTTTGATATATTCACAAACTGTCTTGATGTTTTCAATAAACCATTATCATTAATTGGAGTTTGTGAAACATGGTTAAAAGAAGGAGAAGAACAAGAAATTTGTATTCCTCATTATAGCTTTGTTGGAAATTGTCGCCCAAATAAAAGAGGAGGTGGAGTTGGTTTATATATTAATGATAGCCTAAGATTTTTTAGACGTTTGGATTTAGATATTTTTAGTGATGAAATGGAAAGTGTGTTTATTGAATTACGTAATAATGTGAAAAATGTTATAGTTGCTGTTGTATATCGACCTCCAGGTCAAAATCCGTTAAATTGTTTACTTCATCTTCAAGAATCTTTGAATAAGATAGTGGAAGAAAGAAAGGAATGTATTGTTATGGGCGATGTTAATGTTGATTTTTTTAAAAGGATGAAAGTATGAATGTAATGGATTTTTTTAATAGCTTTGTTACTCTCTCATTTTTACCATATATTTATAAGCCGACTAGAATAACAAAAGATACTGCATCAACTTTAGATAATATATTTTATAATTATTCTGAAAATGTTTTAAAATGTGGCATAGTTATTACGGATGTGAGTGATCACTTAACACCATTCATTATTTTGAAATCAAATATGTTTGATTCCGAGCCCGATGATGAAATTCCTAAAGTTGATTTGAATGAAGAAAATATAAAACACTTTTGTAATGAGTTGAATAAAGTTAGATGGGAACGACTAAATTTAATTCATGATGTGAATGATAGGTATAATTATTTTTATAAGTTATATAAAGAGGTTTATGATGAATGTTTTCCTGTTAAATTTGTTAAAAAGAAAAAGAAAGTAGAAAAGCCTTGGGTAACAAAAGAGGTAATACAATTGAGTAAACGTAAACACTTGTTATATCGGAAGTACTTAAGAAATTCAACTCCTTTACGTGAACTTGCATATAAAACATGTAGAAATACTTTGAATAATTTAATTCGGGAAAATAAACGTGCGTTCTATGATTCTAAATTTGATAATGTTCGTAATAATGTGAAAGCAACATGGAAACTAATTAACATGATTTTAAATAAGAAAACTTTGAAGAATGGTGTAAATGATATTGAAATTGGTGGTGAAAAAATTATGGATAAACAAAAAATTGTAAATACATTTAATTCTTATTTTAGTAAAATTGGACAAGAATTACAGCAAAGTATCAATACTAACATGTGTAATGATGAGTCAGTTAAATATGATCAATACTTAAAAGGAAATTTCAGAAACTCACTGTTTTTATCCCCTGTTACAAATGCAGATATTATTGATGTGGTTATGAATTTTGATGTAAATAAAAGTCCTGGGTATGATGGAGTTCACCCTAAGGTACTGAAACAGTCGATTCATTTAATTGTTACACCTTTATGCAATATTATTAATTTGTCATTTGAAAATGGAATATTCCCTGATGCTCTCAAGATTGCGCAGGTGATTCCAGTTTTTAACAAAGGCAATAAATCTCTTTTGAATAATTATAGACCAATATCCGTTTTATCAGTTTTTAGTAAATTATTTGAAAAGATTTTATGTACTAAATTGACCAGTTTTATATGTAAAAATAACATTTTATATGAGAAACAGTTTGCTTTTAGAAAAGGTTACAGTACTTGCCATGCACTTCTCGACTTTACAGATAAAGAAGCAAATGCTTTTGAAAATAATGAATTTTTAATTGGTGTATTTTTAGACCTCTCTAAAGCATTTGACTGTATTGATCATGATATTTTAATAAATAAATTATGTTTTTATGGAATAAGAGGAATTCCTCTTCTTTTAATGAAAAGTTATTTATCACACCGAAGGCAATTTGTTAGTATGGGTAAATGTTACTCAGAACATAGTTCTATTTTAACTGGGGTCCCACAAGGTTCAAATCTTGGACCACTCTTGTTTTTATTGTATATTAATGATTTGCCACTTGTCAGTAATATTTTATCTTCTATTTTATTTGCTGACGACACTACCTTGTTTGTATCCGGTAAAGATCCTGAACATGTGAATATTTTATTGAATAGTGAAATTGCAAAAATACATAAATGGTTTCTTGCTAATAAATTGTTGATTAACTTTGATAAAACAAACTATATAATTTTTAAAACTAAAAATAAATATGTGAATGAAGATGTTATTAAGATATGTATTAATGGTAAAGAAATAAAGTACACCAAGTAACCTTTTTAGGTATTATTATTGATCAAAACCTAACCTGGAAATACCATATAAATTGTATTTCCAATAAGATCTCTAGAGTAATTGGTGTTTTAAATAGACTTAAACTTATATTGCCATTACGTATACTTGTAAACTTGTATAATACTATGATTTTACCATATTTTAATTACTGTATAATTGTATGGGGCAATTGTGCAATGCATTTGATGCAAAAGATATTTTTATTACAAAAGAGAGCTGTCAGAGTTATAACAAATTCTTTTTATAGAGCACATACAGATAAATTATTTTTTTAATTGAAAATGTTAAAACTTCATGATTTATATGAGATAAGTGTTGCAGCTTTTATGTTCTCTTATGTATATGATAAAATTAAGTTGCCTGATTGTTTTAACGATTACTTTGTTTTGAATAGAAACATAAATGTATATACTACTAGAAATTCACACAAAATGTATATTCCATTCTTTCGTTATAGTTTTTCTAGAACTGTTATTAGATATAGAGGGTCAGTTATTTGGAATAATTTACCAGACTTTTTAAAAGAGTGTCCAACATTACCTAGTTTCAAGCGCAAATTTAAATGTAAACAATTATCAAGTTACAATTTATCTATATAATTTCATACAAAAACTTAATTTTGCCTGTCTGTATATATGTATGTGTGACTTTGTAGTTTGTAAATGTTAGTTGTATTATTGTAAACAACATTTTTATTCTTGTTTTATTTATGATATAATTCATGGTGTTGTAGAAAAAGGGGACCGGCCTAGACAGGCCAATGGCCTTTTCTGGTCCCTCACATCCCTGCAATACCCATTACCTATATTTGATGTTGTTTGCTATTTTACAATATCTTTTATCATTGCATGTTGTAAATAGTTTGTATATTTATTTAATTGTATTTGATTGTAAAATGTTGATTTTATGGATGTGAAATAAACTGAAACTGAAACTGAAAGTTGGCATAATATGCAAATTAGGTATTTTTAAATGGAAACAACTTTAAAATTCAATATTTCGTTCAATTTAGATACAATATTAACGCCAGAAAAGCATGCAAACCCAAACATTAAAAATGTGCATATTCTTTCGAAAAATGGACTTGATTGAGTGAATGCAAATGATAAAGTCTCTATTTGTAATGTAAGTAATGGCAAAGGTTACGTTTGACACTCAATCAAAACATTATAATTTGCCTAATATGCAAATGAGCTAGTGTTTAAATTGAAAAATGTGAAATTTGGATTGTTTTAAATGTGGAACTGAAATGTGGAACTGTTAGTACTATTGCACAGCAACGCCTCAGGAGGACTATGAAGAGGAGATTAAGGAGGAGATGGAGGTGGAAGAGGTTTGTTTCTTTGTTTTGTTTGTTTGGCTTGGTGTGCTTATTTGTTTATTGATTATATAATTATTTGTTTGGCAATACAGACAATTAGCTTTACTAACTGAATGACACATGGGCAGATACAATAATCATCGTACTTGGACTTTTTACAAACAAAAGTATACTCATTATATTAGAACGACAGCACAATGTTTTACGTTTTCTATTTGTAAACAGCGTTACCTTCTTTACTTTCTTTAAGTTTTAACTTTAACCCCATGTTTTATCTACATAACCGACAGGACGCAATCCGAACCGTGCAGGAGCGATTCACCAACAATACGATAGTTTGTAGACGACGCATATGGTAACGGTCGACCGAACACAGTGCCATTCGCTCAACCTGCGTCTAACCGCCATCCGGACCCCCGTCTGCTCCAGTATGCCGGACAAAACCGATATCCCCAGCAGATGCAACCGCCCCGAACCGGGATAAACAACAAACAGCAGAATCCGCGCGATGGTAACCGCCATGTGAACCGCCCTGCGAACTATCCGCGAGGGATGCCCATCCGAGAGGACTATTCGTATCCGCCTGCATTCACTAGGGAGCATACACAGTCGCAGCAACAGGGGCGAAGCCAGCCAGACCTGTGCCAGAACACCGCGTGTTAACTTTGACCAATCGCAGAGCAACGCGGATGGTGGGCGAGGCCAAGTCAACCGCGCCTACGAGCCAGACGAGTTCGGTCGAGCGATGGACGAGTACAGCTCGCGAATATACATGTTCGACGGAATGCAGGGACAGCCGGCGTACGGCAAGCAGGCACAAGGTCAGTACATGGGACGGACGCCGCCACCCGAGTACTATATATTCCGAAGATTCCCGAAGACAGCCAAATCAAGCACGAGGGCAGTCGAACCAGTACGGGGTGAACTCGTATCAGGATGGAGGCAGGCAGAGAAACGAGCGAAACGGCGGGAGGGACGCGGGGCAGCAGAGAGACAGCTATCGATCTTACATCAACTGACCTCGTCCCGACAATTTCCGAGGAAAACCGAAGCCGTCGTATATGCAACAAGAGCGAGCCGGGAGGAATAACCATGACAACGAGAACCTCGTTGCTGAGTCCTCGCAGTACTCTGCATTCAGAGGAGCGCGACCTTCCGATGCTTATTTCTAATTTAGAGTCGATTAAGTAAAAATATCGTCGTTACTTCGACAACATCGTATGCTGGCTGCGTTGTGCCACACGTACCATATTGTGACATCCATTTAACTTGATAGTATATATATTAAATTGTATTCTTGACCACAGCGCACACGCCTGCATGTAATTATAATTACCGAACTAAGCCTTAAATAACGACTTGTGGGTATCCATTTCGCTGGTCTTACCAAACTGCCCTGCTGATACTTTCATGCAGTAAGGAGCTACATCATTAAAGTGGACAATACAGTTCATGGGAGCAGTTTTCCGATAATATCAGTTGAACGTCCCTTTAATGTGCCTTGACTACTCTGGCTCTATGGAGAAAAAAAAAACATGACAACACATTTTGTCTAAGATATGGGTATTTGTTTTAAACAATGTTAGGCAATGCATATCTTTATTACCCTGGCGGTAGTTAAAAATACAATCGTCCAACACCAACCCACCATCAAATGCCCTGTGAAGGATAAACTGTTTAGTAACATTACTGTGATATAAATAGAGTATGTGACCATGATGACGTCAGGCGCAGATTGGAATCATCTATACTATATGCGTTTATATTAACGTGCTTCATAGCCTTTTTAGCTGCACATACACAAGGATCGTTGATGTAACGACACTGCTTCGTTACGTCAGAAGAGCTATTTTAAATGCACACTGGGAGGGGCCATGGTGTGCGTACGCCGCGCGCTATGTAGCATATCTCCACTACAGATATGCGCGGGTGTCGCGCTTACGCACGATTCCGCCTGGTTCGTAAGACGTGGCGCTGTCCAGACCTGTGCGCATACCCGACCTCGACGACGCAGTCACCTTAATGTGAACCATCGATATGTACTACTGTATACGTATGTTTACTGTATACTTATACCCATGATGCTAGTATGATACGTATTTATTCGGGGGTATCACGCAAAAGCGCGATTACATTTGTTTATACAGATATAAGGCTGCTTTGTATGCAGTCCGAAAACGATATAAATATTTTGCTACAACGCTTAGTTAAAATAATTTGGCTCAAAACAAAATCATAGTGTATTTTCATGAGCCTATAAACATGATTGTGTTTATCGTACACAGGCTATTATACTAGAACTTGTATTTTATAGAAACAATATTTACTCTTGTAATAAGGGTTGATGCAGCTGCTATTGTACATCATTATAACCAATAGTACTATTCGTATTTAAAATGATCTATTACGTTTACATTTTTACCCCAAAGTAATATTTGAGACTTCAATCAGTATACCAATTTCATTATACGATTCTGAAAAATAACATGCGAGATTTTCATAAAAATAGAATAATGTTTACCAAGTGAAAACAGAGAAACGGAACGATCCCGATCGTTTGCATAACGTATCCAAAATCGGATGTTATGGACAATTTAATATCCAAAATACTTTTGAATACGGACGAAAACGTCTATAGACGCTTTCAAATACAACTTTAAATACCTCCATAATTAGGGAGACATTTGAATAATCAAAACCCATTCTTTTCTTCTGCTTCTTCTACCATAAGCCAAACGACAAGATACAAGAGAAGTGTGAAAGATCAAATTTAGTTTGTTTGCATTTTACAAAGGTAGTCACTTATTGAATATTGAAACACCTACACAAGTCTACACGTTTAAGTCGAAAGTGTTACAAAGCCCGAAGTCTCATTAGTCACTTGGCACATCCTTACTCCCGACTTAAATTTCAAAAATTAGAAGTAATTGTTTAAACCATATTGCACCTGTAAATTTGACAAGCCCTTCGATTTCATTATAGTGCAGGTCATTCTGCAAAAACATCCACGCAAATAGTAAGTATATCTTGACATTCCAGTCATAGTATAAACGGTCACCAGTCACATTGCGACCTGGTCAGACCATCCAGGCATGTTAATACTGGTGACCGATTATATTATGACTGAAATGTCAAGATACACTTCGCAGAGGGATTTTCACAAGCTGGCGTCACACACACAATTATCTAGAGAATAGTAAATATCTAGATAATTCACCTACGTACGTGACATACAGGTTACAATTATGCTACGAATTATCTAGATAATTTTCCCCTGTGTGACACCGACTATTGATACTGCAGACACACGGCTTAAACAGTTACGATAGTTACTGCTCAGTCTTGAAGTATTAGTCTGGGCTAAAGTTGTGCAACCGATGAGAATACAGGCATGTATTTCAGTCAGTATGTATTTGGTCGCTTTATATGACATTGACGAGCCATGTATAACGACTTTACGCTCACCACTTATAACAAGCATTATTGTATTATTGTACAAGTTATGTACTAGTATTATTAAATGGGAACAATGCTTTGTATGGGAAATACTTAGATAACAATTATATCCCATACGAAACATTTGTTTGTATTGGTACCCACTTGCTTAATATTCTAGCTGAATTGAAATAGGATTTTTTTTTTTTACTGATTTTTATGGTAAATTATGCGTGTAGATATGTCTCCATGTTATTATAATGTTCGTATCAACGGCTTTTATACCACCGTGTGCCAATGGAGCCTGTTCTATTAAATGTATGGTCATGTTTTGGGTAATGGAAGGTGATTTTATTTAATATCGTATTAATAATTAGTTCGTCATTCCATATTCATCATCATCTTCATCATCATCATCATCTTTACGTTACCGGTTACGGTAATACTACATTATTTGTAGTTAAATAGGTAGTAGATATATCAAAGTAGCGTCGCTAATATTGTTATTGATAAACATATGATATTCATGAATAAAAACATGCATACACAAATATTGAATAAGGTCATACAAGTAGTTATTGTCAATATAGTTACTGGTATTATAATTGTTTGTTATCATTGTAGCAACAAAACAAATTGTATTATCTTACAGGCTGCATCTCAGATATAATATAATCATGATAAAAAAAATAAACTTGTATGGGGATGGTATAATATTTTATACGGAATAACTCTGCCAAGAAAGAAGAAACGCTAGTAAACACCATGTTGTTATATATGAAGAGTTCGTTTAGAAAAAGGTTAGGTCCACTTTTGTAAGTTTTGAGAAAAAGAGTTTTTTTTATTTCTCATAGTTAGCAATGTTGAGAGGATATACAATTCTATTACATGAAAGACGTCATAATAGGATTGTAAAATAACTCTTTAAACAAATCCCAGCATCTTCTGTTTTTTGTATTAATATATATTAATTTTTTGTTTTGGACCTAACCTTTTTTGGAAACAAACTGTGTTGGACCTAACCTCTTTTGGAAAAAAAAAAGCTGAATTTTCTTTGTAAATTTTAACAACTCTATCAAATACAATCAACATTCAAATAAATGACCCACATACAATACAATTAATAACACGCACACATACACGCACACAAGTACATACACAATGGCACTTGTTCCACATAGATCCTGAATATAATAATACAAAAGAACACAAACATTTTGAAGGTACGGAAAGAAATTAAATATATTTTAATCTTATTTTTCAACACATACAAAGATCACAACATACCATAATAGTTTTATAGATAACAGCCAGGGCGCTTTTCAAAATCTCGCAATGTAAATGCCAGGCTCCATATTCATAAAACCCTGCTAGCTTAGTTCCTTGCTAAGTGTATTTATGGTGTGCAGTTTATTGAGCTTCAAGTAGTTTTCCTAGTCCCCAACTAGGGTTAGCTGGTCTTAAGTATCCTTTAGGTTTACCCTAGTTAGCAACTAAAAGATATTGTGTTTAATTCGTAGCCACGTAATCCAAAAGAGCAAGGAAAGCTAGCGAGCTTGTACAAGTATGGGCCCTGGCGATTTCGCTCATAAGCACAAACACTATGCCTGATGTTAACTGTACGAATCTTGCGGCATGCGTCCGTTAAAGGGGTAGTAGAGTTTTGGTAAGGCGGATCCTTAGTAACCAAAACCTGCACAATAACATTACAAACTAATAGTTATATCTCCACCATGCTGGAATTATATCGAAAATTACAAACGACTAAGTGAAAAGCCAGGCCTGTTATCATTTAAAAAGAGCCATTCAAACACACTAAAACACTCTAAAAAAGCATTGGTTTCAACCATTTTTCATACAAAATTATGCATGTGAGGTTTTTGTTAAAATAATGATTAACTAGAGAAATCATCAACAACTATTTAAAATCCATTTTTGACAATTTTGTAAAAAGTGTAATAATTTGTTTAGTTTTTAAAATAATCATCGAATAAATATGGGGCCTAGATTTATTCCGATCGGATATACTAAATGATATTTCAGCTGTTTCTGAACCGATTTTGATAAAATAAAGTTGATTCTGTCATTAAAATTGTATGCTCTTTAAACTTTTACACTAAATTTTTCATTATCTCACACAAAATATGTTGTACAGCGCCCTCTATACCAAAACTGAACTACCCCTTTAAATGAAATGATTCAATTTAATGAAAGAACATAAGTTTAGACACCCACCTTCGAGTTTTTTTCGATTTTAAAATCAAGAATTTTGATATTTAGTTATATACTTGGCAACAAAAACAAACACAAATTAAAAGTCTATAATTATGACATCCTTCAGGAACAAATAAATAATTAAATAACATTTATAAATCACTTAGTACATATGTTTCTTAGCGCTGTACATACATAAGAATAACATTATAAGAAAAAATCATACATATAATAATAAAGAGTCCTGCACAATGAAATAAGGTCAAGTTATCAGTACAGAATACTACAATTTAGATTCAATATGTACAATCATTGTGAAACATAGATGTAGTTGTGTTCTAAATGTATTCATTAATTAAAAGTACAAATCAAAGGGACTTAGTAACACTGTTCAAATTCTCAAACTTATCTGGGACTCTAGTGGTTATCTCGTACATTGTCATGTTCGTATTAATAATAAACGGGACAAACGATTGAAGTGTTCTATGTTAAACTGTACACGGTATAATTTAAGCCGTGTACAAAGTAAGTGCAATGAGTTAGTGAATATCGCTTTTCATTTTGCTCATTTCCTCACCAAACTAAATCCAATTAACATGACATTTTCACAAATTACTTTGTGGACATATCAGATCACATCAATACACATTTGATTAGTCTCTCATCACTGTTTACACTTGTTACTAGATCCCTTTAAACAATATTTTATACAATTGATGAATGATCAAAGTTATGCAAGTTTTAAAACTTAATACAATAGTAAATTACCGGGCTAACAAATATTAGCAACACCACATTACTTGGCTTTTGTAAAAAGGTAAGTCTTAAAGAGAGATTTGAATGAGTCCAGTAGAATAACAATCTGCCACAAACTGTGATTCCACAACAGAAGAAATCGCCACATTATGTAAATAAATGTTAATTTGTGTTCGATATTTTTTGGTTATTGTAATGCGCATTGATATGTAGTTATTCTAATGGTATGCGCTATATAAGAGACAGTTATTATTATTATTATTATCATATTACTCAATACAATTATAGTAAATTATCGGGCTGACAAAATAATGTTCGATATTTGCTCAACATCAACTTCTATCTTAAATGCATGTACACTTAATCTTGCTATACAATACCTTTGTGCACATGTATAGCGAGGATGCAATCCAATGACAAATTTATGTTGTGCAATATTTTCGACAGTTCAGTTTATAGACACTACAAATTAAGCAGAGAATACTAAATATCACAATGTAAATATGTTTTCCTCCAATATCTACAAAATTTCAGCATGTCAGGGGTGTTTTCCAAAGATCCTAAGTTGAACTAAAGTTAGACTTAAACATTATGGAAAGCTGTTAAAAGTACTTTTAAATTGCATAACATGTTGTTTCAAATCATTAATATTTTTCTGTTATCAAGGAAATTTCATTTTCTTCATGTCAAATGTATTAAAAGTCTAATACTTGCTTTTTGCTTTTGAAAATATTTTATTCCAAGGCTACAAATGGTTTATGAAACTGCCTTCTTACGTTAGTACCAAGGCATGATACATGAGAAAACAAATAGGGGATAACAATGCGAGTAGTCAATATGAGCGTGCACTAACAAAAACGGGTTATATAACTACTGACATAGCATCAGCATCAACAACATTGGTTAAATAACCCGCTTTTGTTAGAGATGCGCTCCGATGACGTTTCATATGAAGAGCTCGTTTCCAAAAGAGGTTAGGTCCATTTTCCATCAAAATTCATTTTGTTAGCTTAATTTATAGATTTTGAGCAGCTCTATCCGGTATTAAAAGCTAACAGAAAACTGAAATTCATACTGGAAAGATGTTAAAATTGACAAAGAAAATTCTTTTTTTTTTTAAAGAGGTTAGGTCAAACACAGTTTGTTTCCAAAAAAAGGTTAGGTCCACAAAAAAATGAAAAAAAAAAGAAAAAAAAGAAGAAGATGCTGGGATTTGTTTAAAGAGTTATTTTACAATTCTATTATGACGCTCTTTCATGTAATATAATTGTATATACTCTCAACATTGCTAACTATGAGAAATATTTTAAAAAAATCCTTTTCTCAGTACAAAAGTGGACCTAACCTGTTTTGGAAACAAACAGTTCATTCTGAAGAGCTCGTTTCCAAAAGAGGTGGGGTCCATTTTCCATCAAAATTCATTTTATTAGCTTAATCTATAGATTTTGAGCAGTTCTATCCAGTATAACTAACAGAAAACTCAAATTCATACTGGAAGGTTGTTAACATTTACAACAACAAACATCTCCTTTTTATTTAAAGAGGTTAGGTCCAAAACAGTGTTGTTTCCAAAAAATTTTAGGTCCAAAACAAAAAATATATATATTAATAAAAAAAAAACAGAAGATGCAGCGATTTTTTTTAAGAGTTATTTTACAATCCTATTATGATGTTCTTTCATGTAATATAATTGTATATCCTCTCAACATTGCTAACTATGAGAAATAAAAAACCCTCTTTTTCTCAAAACCTAACCTTTTTTGGAAACGAACTCTTGATATAGTAAAGTTTGAACACATGGTAGCCTCTAGTGCTCAGTCATAACAGTCCATAGTAGTTTCAAAAACAGTGATTATGTCCATTATTAGTGATATTCAAGAGAAATATTCAATTCTACAGAAATGTTGCATTTGTTAGTAAAAAAACAAGCAAACATGTAAGAATTTTTCTATCCCTTTAATAGGATAACAGGAGGATGAAATTAAAATCCTTAATATATAATTTAAATATAGTTCTGGTTCTAAGAACGCATGAAAATGATGTATTTACAACTATAGGAAAGCAAAAATTTGAATTTTAAAAATGCAAAATATTTACAAAACGAAAAACACTTCTTTCATCAAAAGTCGTTAAGATACGGTTTAAATAGTTAAATATTAAGTCATTAAACATCGCGGGCTTTGAATTCTATTCACAATTAAATAGTTCATATTCATAAAGCATACCTGTCCACTAGTGGGCAGTATACCAACATAGCCTAATTTACATTGATGTTGATACTTTAAAGGGGTAGTACAGTTTTGGTAAGGCTGAGCTTTAGTAACCAAACCTGCAAAATAACATTACAAACTAATAGTTATAACTCCACCATACTCAAAAGGTATACCAAAAATACAAACGACTAAGTAACGAGCCTCTTATCATTCAAATGGAGCCATTAAAACTCAAGAGAGCGCTCTCTAAAAAGGATTGGTTTCAACCTTACTTTATACAAAATTATTCATGTGATGTATCTTTGAAATAATGATTGAATAGAGAGATCATCAACAACAATTTAAAAACCTCTTTTGAACATTTTTAAAAAAGTGTAAGCATTGTTTAATATTTTTTTCAAACTATCGATTAAATATTTTCGGATCGGATATTTGTATTGATATTTCAGCCGTTTCTGAACCGATTTTGATCGAATAAAATTTATACTGTCATTAACATTGCATGCTCTTTCAAATTTGACACTCAATTTGTCATTATCTCTATCTAAAATAATTTCATGCAGCGCCCTCTATACCAAAACTGAACTGCCCCTTTAACCACTCAGACATTTTTGTTTTATCAAGTTTGTATTAGTTGAAGAACTACCAGCATTCGTCAGGGAGTTTAAAAACACTCATTCTCATAAACGGTTGTAATTTGAATGACAACAATGGCTTTAACGATTTTAACATGGTAAAATAAAATGATCAGTGAATAGCATGAGCGTTAACCATGTTCAATTTAGATTTAAAAAATATCTTGCCTTTCTATTGAATCAATGCTATTTCAGATTTGCTCGATATTCGTTTGATATTGTTTTGAACATTTAATTTATGCTTGAATTTGTTAACATGCATACAAATGAAAATAATAATAATATTAATGATAATAACAATAATAATAATAATAATAATAATAATAATACTAATAATAATACTATTCATAATTATAATGAAATAAAACAAAATAATAATAATGATAATATGTGCTTACATAACGCACAATAATAACGTTGCCTCTCTATGCGTTTTATACAAATACTTAATTAAATAAACACATTATTCCTACAATTTATGTAACATACATCAAATATATTTCAGTTAGCCCTCAGATTAAGACCTACACGATGAACACAGTGGTTACAAATATAGTGACTACCTTGTAACAAATATAGTAACTGCGAAAAAAATAAGATTATTTTGTTTGTTTAAACGTTTTCTTAAATGATAAACGTTTACATGTGTGTGAAACATTTTGACTCAGCACTAAGCCAGCAAACATAACATTATCTCCATGGACAACCGCCCGAGTGTTTTCGAGAACAGTCCTGAACGGGTTCCGGCTCAAAATATATCAGAGGGCCTTCAGATATATGACTATTGTATACATGTTGAACAAGCTGCTTATATACAAACATGACTATGAAATGATTTTTAGAATTATTAAATAAACAACACGGTAATGTAATGAACTTCTTATTCCCTATAAGACTGTATAATATTATTCTAACAAGATTTACACTTGTTTGCCTCACCGCTGCAAAATGTGTTGTTTATTCAATAACTATTGTAGACAAAAAATACATTTACTCTTATTATTCTATATTTGCGCATTTATTTACAACTGTGCTGCAGTATAATTACATATGTACATGAAAGGCTAATTATACTGATATTGCGACCATACCAACTTAACGCGTAGCGATCAGAATGTTGCCTATTATGATTGATAATTTTCCCTCATATAGCGCGTTACACGATTTGAGATTACAGGCAATAAATCCGCACCTGACGTTCACATTTCTCATTATCTAAGTCCAAGTAATACATTTTGTATAGCCAGGCTATGTACAGATGCTTTCATGATTTACAAACTGTATTCGTGACTTTCAACCCCCCTAATGGCACCTTGTTTGGGCCATCCAGACAATTCTCTCCCTATTTTGTCTACAAATTGGAACTTTCACTTGATTGTATCTCTTTCTGCAACTTTGCACTAGAATTCTAGCCTGGCAGCTATGCACAGATGCATTCGTGATTTACAAACTTTATCCGTGAATATAATACCCCCACACCCTCCCCCCACACCCTCCCCTCCCACCCCCCACCCCCCCCCCCCCCCCCCCCCATTAAACACCAGGGCCCCGTTGCAGACAGAGATGTAATCGATTGTAAAGTTGCAATTAATTGCAATACAGAACATGTGACTTAATGCGCAAATCACATTGGTTGAAACGCGCACATTTTAAGAAATGCCAGTGAACCCACGACCTTCGGCATGAATTATAAAGGTTCAACCAAAATACCACGGAACTCTGTACCAATAGTCCCACACAACTTTACCAATTATTGTAATCTTACATCCCAAAACGACCATTACGTCGAGGTTGTAGTATACCTGTTATTAGCTGAAATAAACATGCAGATAAAACATAAGACATCATAAGGTATGATCATCAAATGAAACTGATCAGATTGCACAGCTTGAATGAACGTCAATTTAACTTTTACATGACAACTGCTGTAGCAATGTTTCGAATCTTTGGCTAACAATTCGAGAGGGTTTGCTTACTTATATACCATGTTAAAGTTAATGATTTAAACTTTAATCTTCGTGGTGTAGCTACACAGGGGGGAGGGGGATGACTTTTACCATTCAGTCATATTGTACTCATGCTAGTAAGCTTATTGTTGGAGCGGTTCATGACATTTAAATTGAATATAATCGTTTTGATATATTCTGTGCATACTTAATGCAACATATTATTGTGTTATTTCAGTTGTACGTAAGGAAGGGATGGGTTAGCCTTTAATCAAGGCTCTATATGGCTGGGAGATCGATCATACATTACGAGCTGTGATCCCGCTTGTACAATTACAACTACTGTAGATTGGCTAGTTGCCATATAGCGCCTTTACTTCTTTGCACGCGGTAATGTATTAATGAGCCGAGCGAACGATATGACTAATTCATGAGATGAGATGACTAACCAATCAGATCGCAAGATACGGTAGCAAGACCGGTAGTGTATTCCATCATGAATAAAGGGGTTCATTTTCTAGCAAACGTCAATATTAGCAACAAAATAGTTACAAACAAGATAGGTACCACTAATTTAGTAATTTCCTTGTAAGTAAACATGTTAATTTGAGCATACAATTTCTACTTGATCACATTGTCCATATTTTGAAGATAAAATATCACTTCAGAATAACAATATACCCTAAACTAAAAATGAATGCGTCCATACTATTTCGCTTCGCTAGCGTAGTCTTTGGCGGAGACCTTACATTGAGCTGCAAGTTATTGTGAACCCATTTACTGTGTACACTATGGCGTGTAGTTTCATTATTGTGATGCAGAGTGTCTAAAAAAGAGACCAGGGCAAGTGAACAGCTGATATCATAAATCAAAACAAAGAACGTGTTTTTTCTGGAACTTGGATCGAAGAGAGGGTATGCATTGTACAAAAATAGGTCAACAGCCACAGAGCTAACGGAGGTAATGTGTCGTTTATATTGGTACATGAAGTGCGATATCACGGCTTTTGTCAAGCGAATCAGTGTCAATATTATGACTTTGAGGGAAAATGGAGGAGACAAAAACAAAATTAGTAAGATTATGAGGCTAAGAGTTAGAAACCAACTGTTCGCATATGTTGTGTTTATCGCATACCGGCCTAATACACACAGTTGCGGAGCACGACACGTAAGGTCGCGTTTGTATGCATATTCATATACGAATTTGCATACCGGTACCGGTATTGCGCAGAACGACTATAAAGGACGCTACACGCATCTACCCCGGTTGGTAGATGAATACCGGTCTAATATAAGGTTTACATGAAAAATAAACAACAACAAATATGCAAAAAGAAAAAGGCCCTCGCTGCGCTCGGGATGTACATCTCGCGCTTCGCGCTCGGTTGGGTGTTCGCGCGGGGGCCTTGACAAAAGGCTAGGGATGGGTGGGATGGACGAGTTATTATTTTAGCCTAATTGTGAGATCACTTTAAGATGTATTAGTAAGAGTATAGGCAAGGGAGTAGTCTTATTGAAATGTGACTGCTATGTTGGTGCGATGTGTAGTTTAGGCAGGGCGCGTGGCCATATGGATCGAGCCTTCATATACGTATTACTCTGTATAAGTACAAGGGATAGACGACCCTGACATGCATGTGCCTAGTAAACATGTTAAAGAGGTTAGGACAAGGCATCCCTACCGGAAGTTTGAATGCAATGTGAACACACTGTGTTTGATAGGGTGGACCACTGTGTTAATTTGTAGCGTTATAACTGGGTGAAAACTAACTCACACTGTGAACACACTGTGTACACACTGTGACCACACTGTGTAAACACTGTGACCACACTGTGGCCACACTGGGAACACACATTGTGCGCAATGTCGCCACAGTGTGACATTGCAGTGTGTATTATATTGCGCTCTCACTGTGTATCTCAAAATGTTCACAGTGTGTTCCAAATGTGATCACAGTGTGATGATTGTTCACATTATAAAAACGCACCAATTTAACATAGTCTACATAATGTTTTCACACTGTGGTCGACACCGTGAAACGATGTGCTGACACTGCTGCACATTCTTGTCCACACTATGAAAACAGATTGTCACACTATTGTACACTGTGTACTTTTGTGTAGGGATGTGGGAGGGTGGGGATATATTCTTTTCCCAATTTTGTTTCATAATCAGCTCCCTTTAAGTACAGCGGGAGGTGTTGTATAAGTCACGGACCTGTGACTCAGACAAGGTGCGATTGTAGATACGCACTTCATCGATCAGGCCGTTGAAGAAATAGCCGTTAATTCCAGTACCAATTTGCCCAATGGTCACGGGCGTTGGTCTGGTGACAATCTCACCGTTGCAGCAGACATCATTCGTTTGCTTGTTACCTCCATTCAGATAAGCAATCATATGGTTGCCGTCGAAGGTCATCACTGCATGGTTCCAGTCTGTCCCGGTACCGATTAAATTGTGATGAAGACATTGTGTGTTACCTGTGTCTGGTGTGATATACAAACAGGATATTGCCTGTCCGTTAACCAGATAGATCATCCAGCTCCCTTGATGGTAGAATCCGTTGTTGACAATGCCCTGGGTGTCGGGTTGGCCAATGCGCTTGAACCAAACGCTCACGCTGAAGTTCATTCCCCAGGCGTATCCATCAAAGGACTGCACGGTTACCTTACTATTACCGTCGAAGACTGCCGCCTGACCGCATATTCCCGCATCGTACGTCAACGATCCGCTGACGCTTACGTCCGAGTCAGAAGCGAACCCGGAGCTGTCTGTTACGTCATTATCGAACTTGAAGAACGCTGTAACAATGGAAGAAAACAAAACAATAACTGACATTAGTTTCAGGATTTTAAAACAATCATACACAAATTATTTATACGAGGCTCGTAAAAAGAAGAAAAGAAACTTGTTCACCTTTTGGGGTGTCAACAAACCACATTTATTGTCGAGTTCCAGACTATCAGCCTGATCATGTAATCAATATGGATACAGAATTTTCGGCAGAGCATAGTCAATTATTAATAGGTTTTCGTATTCCAAAATAAAGCGCTGCACGCACTGGAAACGACACGTTTCGCCGTGACTCGAGCCCGGGTCTCCCGCTTTGAATGTCGTCGCCTTTCCAATGACTACGAGGCGAATATGATATCGTCACTAAACACTCTAAGAGCTTAGGTTACGAGTAGGGTGTAAAATGCTGCTTTCTAAAAAAGCATTGGTTTCAACCATTTTTCATAAACAATTATGCATGTGATGTTTTGTTGAAATAATGATAAAATAGAGAGATCATCAACAACTATTTGAAAACCTCTTTTGAAAATTTGTGAGCAATTGTAAGCATTTTTTTTATTTTTACAAAAATCATACCACAATTGAACTACCCATTTAATGTAAAGGTTTGGACAAAAACTGCTTTGAAATTGAGTAATTTAGAATGTATTGGTTCCCCCCAAAAAACGAACGTTTGTCAAAGTCCGATATAACCGCGCGCGCTACGCTATATACGCTACGTGCTAATGACCATGCGGTATGTGATATGCGGGTTTGTCGATATCTCCAGCTCAGCGCTAGCGGCGCGGACAGGTGCGAACGGGCGGTGGATTTATAGCAACATTTTACGGGCGGCAATTAGATTTCTTCCAATATTTCTTCATTTAACGATACTAAGGTTCGGATTTTACCACACAAGCCCTTTTTATACGTATTTAACAATATTTATCAATTAGTTTTGCCGATAAAGATGTTTTCGGTAAATTTCCCACAACTGTGATTTGGATTTAACAGTGCATATTTGAACCTTTTGGTTTTAAAGTGAAGGCAGACCCAATATCATTCAAACATCCACCCGTCCACGGCGAGCTAGTCACTCAGCCCTATCCGGCTTGTTGTGTTTTTTTTACAAAGCATAAGGGAAAAAAAAAAACCAACAAAACTGTCTGACCCCCAAATCAGCTCAACCTGATAACAAATAACCTAATCACTATTTAAATCTTGCTTGCTGATCCTTCATATTTTGCCGGTGATCAGTACATTATTTTATTTCAAACTCATTACTGGTTAAATGGAGCAATATTTATCTAACAGTAATACAATTTGTTGGCTTACCATCAGGACGTATCTCTTGTGACGCTGGTAACGTTGTCATCGGCGACGTCGAAGTCGGATGAGTAGACTCAGGACTCGTAGGAATACCCGTTGTTGTTCCCGAGGTCGGGTCGGACGGCGAGGCAGAAACATATCTTGAAGTTTCCGTGGTTTTCGGCGTCGAGGTCGGGTCGGACGGCGGGTCAGAAACCGATGCTGATGTCTCCTTGGTTGTCGGCGTCGAGTGGAGCTGCACTACAGTATACAGTGTATCAGTGCTTGTAGTTCGCTCTGCAACTTTCTCTGAATTTGGAATAGATGGGACACACAATTTTACTCACAGTATCCAAATTCATTTTGTCCAGATGGGCCCCTTATGCATTATCCATTTAGAGCACAATGAAACCCAAGCGAAATGCTGCTTTCATATACTCAAGGGATTCGGAGGAATAATCACTGAAAGTCAGAGCACAAGAAACAAGAAAACTATGGCTCTTTTATAATGTATATTTACTTCTATAGGGGACTCAGATCTGAAACGCACTCGAATAAGTTTGTGGACAGCTCCCTATTTGTTTTGTACACAAAGTCTGCAACGAGAGACTAATTTGGTTGTCAACTAGGATTTACTTGGTATTCAATACATGCATACCGACAAAACCTTACATATATGTTGGGTTATCCCAGTGTAAGTTATCAGGTTGCTAGGAACAATCTTAATCAAAATAATATGAATACATGTTGAACACGTTAACGAAAACGGCCCATATTCATAAAACTTCGCTAGCTTAGTGGCATGCTAATTCTATTTTGAATGGCGTGGTAAAAAATAAACACAAGATATGTTAAATGTTGCTTGTAAGTATCGGTTTCCATGGTGGTGTATATAATACGTGTGGTTTACGGGTACACCATGTGAGATGGGTGGATTGGTAAGCCCTGAAAAGGACTATGGTAGTCCTAGAAAGGACTGTTGGTGTAGTTCTGGAAAAAAAAAACAGAATACCAACAGGTTTTTTTTTTCAGAACTACACCAACAGTCCTTTCTAGGACTACCATAGTCCTTTTCAGGGCTTACCAATCCACCCATCTCACATGGTGTACCCGTAAACCACACGTATTAAGATATGTTAAGTTGCTAACTAGGGTAAATTTAGTGGGTACCTAAAGCTTACCCAGCTAACCCAAGTTCAGGACCAGGACAAATGTTTCTTTGCTCACTAAACTGTACCACTTGAAATACACTTAGTATGGAACTAAGCTAGTGGGATTTTATGAATGTGGGCCTTGGTCTTTTTCAATTACTACTTTTAAGTTTAATATCAATGAGGGTTGCTGAGCGTTGAGTTACACGGGTAGGTTTTGAAATAAGGGGCAAGAAAGACGCAGTCAACATTATGTTTAAGAAATCTTGGGGAATATTAAGTGTATTACATTGTGATAAATCTATATTAAAGTCTCCAACAAAATAGCACTTCTTGTTTCTTAAAGGATCTTAGGATCCCTCTAAATGTTTTACCTAAGATGTCCATGCCATTTGATGTCTTTCTCGGCCGTGAAATGCCCGATCGATGCATACATTTGCGCGCATGTGAAATAAAGTGCATAAAATACGAGAATGCAACACATAATACTAATTTGCCTATTTATGCAAATGAGGTCTTAACATTCACATTCGTGCGCATAAATCATATATTATGTTTGATAATTAAACATCGAGTTTAACTGAATGTATTCTTTAGACCATTTGAAATAATAATACAACAACATGAAATGGAAGCGCCAGGTTAATCATAAAAGGGATAGTGGAGTTTCGGTATAGAGGGCGCTACACTCAAAATTGCCAAACACACAAAAGTGAGGAATAGTACCGTTCTTTTCGAACATTTTAAATGAAATATTGTGCATGTTATGTTTAGTTGAAATAATGATTAGATAATCAACAACTATTTCAAAAACCTGATTTGTACATTTTTTAAAAGAGGAAGCATTTAACCTTTTTGTTTAACGGCTGGTTAAAAAATATCGAATAATTGTGGGGCCCCATTATTACGAATGGTTATGTTCATGGATATTTCAGCAATTTCTGAACCGATTTTGATTAAATAAAGTTAATTCTGCTATTAAAAGTGTATGATCTTTCAAATTGACACTCAGTTTTGTATTTTCTCGCAACAAAATTATTCTATGTAGCGCCTCTATACCAAAACTCAACTTTCCCTTTAAAGTACGTAATATATATTGTTGGGCGATTGACTCATCGTTTCAGTGAATAGGATACAAGGCGCAATTATGGATTGTGAGGTATATAGATACCTCGATCTTGACACTGGTCTCCATTAAAGTCTGGTTGGCATCTGCAGCTGAAGCCCGTTAACTCCTCCTTACAGTGCCCTCCATTCTTGCACGGTGTAGACAGGCAGGCTGCGCAAACGGAATAACAATACATGTTTGGGGTGCTCACAAAGATCCTCTTACAACTTAACAACTATGGAAAGCTCATAGTTTTCTTTATTGTTTGTGATAACACTTCTTTTCAAAGGTATAACATGTTTATGTAAATCATTAATATGTTCTATCATAAAGGAAATTTCATGTTCGTGATGTAACATTCATGAATAGGCTAAAATACTGACAACTTTGCTTTTTAATACATTTTATTCAAATTTTAATTGATCCTTATTACATGATCTATTCAATTTGCCCCGATTATTAACGTGCCTCTCGAACAAAATCACTTCGAGCAAGCTACGCCGTTGGACGTGGAATGCGTAGTTTGTGTTTATGCGCTAGTTATTGAATTGGAAATCTGCGCAATGCGCGCATTTATTTTTAACATACGCTCAGTGATTGCACAAAGTTACTTGTACTCAAGGCCTACGATGGTTGGAGGGAACACTCACAATTTGAGCAAGGTCAATTTGGGTTCATCAATACGACACCAAAATCAGTTCCACAAAATAATAATCTCGTATAACAAATAGAACATGCTTCTTGTGGTTAAATATTCCACAATACACACCTCTACATTTTGACTTTTACTCGTGTAATGATATTGCACTCGCCACTCGTCCTGCGGCCTCGATGCAATAGTATATGCACTCGAGAAATTCAAAATGTTTCGGTGTCTATTCTGGTATATTCAACTCCAAACCATTTGTATAATAAATAGTGACCCCTTGTGCATGTTATGAATAGCGGTCCTTCATGTATGGTAAGTTAAACATCATGAATAGCGGTCCTTTATGTATGGTAAGTTAAACATCATGAATAGCGGTCCTTATGTATAACGGTCCTTCTGAATAGCGATCCTTACATAGCGAAGTTACCCCCTTCAATTGTCCATGATTTATTAAAATGTATGGGTACCCCCACATTTCTTTTCATATTCAAATTAAGTTGGCTTATGGAATCTTCTGATGTCATTATATTGCACGTTGGAAATAAGAATTATAATTTTAATCGAGTTTGCTCTATTTGTTAAATACTGTATCTAATGTAATAATTATTTAAGCGCTGTAGAGTATATATTTACAGTAGCTGCGCTATATAAATGTTCATATTATTATTATTATTATTATTATTATTATCTAATACTTCATTGATTTTCTCTCAAAAGTTGATATGTTGTAGCTTAAGTAGTGCTATTAAAGTAACTGCAATGCATTTTTATTTACATGATGGAAACATGACAAAACTCACGATTTAAAAGTCAACAATTATCATATTGCTGGGTGAAGTTCGTATCACATAATTCGTCAACGTGACGAATTCAAGTCTAGTCTTATCTTGCTTTTGGAAGGAAATGTCCTTGAAATACGCACCTGGCATTACACATAGCAGGTTGCAAGATGTCCTCTTATTGACTGTCTCGGGAACCTTGAAGTTGCTGTCTTTGGGAGGATATTTGGGGACCAACTGCACCATGCCACCGTTCGATGGACAGGTGTAGGGCAGGTCGTCAAGGATGTTTGAAGGGCAGCTTCCCTCTGCCGCCTCACTGTATTGGACGAGGGCTTAGTAGAGAATGAAACAAAACGTATTTCAAATTAACAATAGGGCATATCATATGTTCGGGTAGCATAATTTTGCATCATGCCACCACCCCGAACGGGCTTCGAGAGACAGGTGTAAAGGGCAGGGGACTTTCATCCTGACCCATATTCATGAAACCCCGCTAGCTTAGTTCCTTGCTAAGTATATTTTGGATAAACAGTTTATAGAGCAACACACATCCTAGTCCCTAACTAGGGTCAACTGGGTAATCCTAAATGTACCCACATAGTTAACCTTCGTTAGCAACGTGAAGATATTTATGGGGCGTCAAGTATACCCAGTCTGCTTCTATTACAAAATCAATGATTTTGTTACAAAATCACCCACAATTTTACTTTTGTTACAAAATCAATGCGACCAAAACATTATGTTACCCAAATGAATCTCATTCGGCGATTTTGTAACCAAATCAAATCCTCTTAGTGATTTTGTGACAAAATGAAAGACCCGTCATGATTTTGTTACAAAATCAATCCCCATTGTTGATTCACCACTGGTGATTTTGTTACAAAATCAACCCACACTAGTGATTTTATTACAAAATCTATCCCCCACTAGTGAACAAAATCAATCCCCACTAGTGAACAAAATCAATCCCCCACTAGTGATTTTGTTACAAAATCAATCCCTACTAGTGATTTTGTTACAACATCAATCACCACTGGTGATTTTGTTACAAAACCAACCCACACTAGTGATTTTATTACCAAATCTATCCCCCACTAGTGATTTTTTTTACAAAATCAACCCCACTAGTGATTTTGTAACAAAATCAATCCCCCACTAGTGAACAAAATCAATCCCCCACTAGTGATTTTGTTACAAAATCAACCCCTACTAGTGATTTTGTTACACAATCAATCCCCCACTAGTGATTTTGTTACAAAATCAATCACCACTGGTGATTTTGTTACAAAATCAACCCACACTAGTGATTTTATTACAAAATCTATCCCCCACTAGTGATTTTTTTTACAAAATCAACCCCACTAGTGATTTTGTTACAAAACCCCCAATAGTGATTTTGTTACAAAATTAATCCCCCACTAGTTTATTTCGGATACAAACTCATTAGTAAGGTTGATTTTGTAACAAAATCACTAGTGGGTGACTGATTTTGTCACAAAATCACTAGTGGGGTTGATTTTGTAACAAACACTAGTGGGGGATTGATTTTGTTACAAAATCACTAGTATGGATTAATTTTGTAACAAAATCAACAGTGGGGATTGATTTTGTAACAAAATCATGACGGGGCTCTCATTTTGTCACAAAATCACTAAGAGGATTTGATTTGGTTACAAATTCACCGAATGTGATTTATTTGGTAACAAAATCAATCATTGAAATTGATTTTGTGACAGAATGTTTTGGTCGCATTGATTTTGTAACAAAAGTAAAATTGTGGGGTGACATTACGTGATTCTCCTGTTAGATGAAGACCTCAGTTTGAGGGCCTAAACTGTGGTGTTGATTCTTGAGCATACAAGCCCGCATCCAGAAGATTTTTTTATCAGGGTTGGCACTTTCTTATCACTAGCTAGCCCCTCGGCGCTGATGTCTCAATTACTAAGCAGCTGGTATGTCAATCAAGTATGACGTGCTGCTAGAATCGATACACAGACTCTACAAAAGCGTTCGGGTTATAATGTGAAGCCATAAGAAAGACGTGTTCCAAGTTTGTTTACTTTACAGTACAGTCAAACAGTAGGAAGGATTAGCAGAGAGGAGAGAGAATGAAACGCATAATCTACTATAGGAGAGGGGGAGTTATGGTAGAAAAAAGAAACAAATATACGTTTTATGAATTACGTAGTTATCATGAATGTTGTAATATGCCTAAAGATAAGATTGTCTTATCAGTTGGTTGCCATGCCAACTGAGATATGAGCGCAGCAGAGAGGGGTTAGTGATTACATTGCATGGGGGGGGGGGGGGGGGATTAACATAGTACTCCTCCTTCATTTTATATCACAAGTAATGGGTCCAAAAGTATACGATCAGTTTGATGTAAAAATGAATCAAGATATATAGTTTGTTACCCTTTTAATAATGATTTAGGCTGAGAGTAATAACCGTAATACACTCATGGCTAGTAAATTGTTACTTAGCATGCAACTAAGCTAGCAGGCTTATATGAAAATGGGCCAAGGTCCTTCTGTCTCCATTTCATTTCAAATGACATTATCGAAATTCAAAGACGTGTATAATCAAAGTGTGATTATACACTCAGTTGCCTTCTCCGTTCTGGAAGATCCGAAATTTTATTTTGCTTCAGTTCAAATGTACCTCGACAAAATATACACTGATGTATGTTAGTGATTGTTGTTAATTTTATTATCAAAATCGTGATTTAACTTTCCAGCTGGCCATGCATCATGTAACATGCTGTTAAAGGGATCTAGTAACTTTGATGACATGAGCAAAAAGTGATGAGTAGTTGATACATTGTATATTGCTGATGATATGTACACTGGGTGTTATGATAAAATTTGAAATTAAATGGAGGTTATATGGCCAAGTAATGACTAAGTCAGGGAACTTCTTGTTCAAAAAGCCTTGATCCGCCTGTGTAGTAGCAACAATAATTTGTCTAATTCCACTTCTGTGAGTTTGCACTTCATACAGTGAAACCAGTGTATAGTTTCCGCTGGAGGGAAGTAAGAAAAATGGTAACTGCAGACATGATCATTCCATTTTTGTTTTCTCTGCAGGGAAATCATGTTTAGTTTAGTGGCCACTACAGGCAGGTTAGCTGTTACATATAGGTGATCACTTACTTAGACATGCTGTCTGTATGTGTATATAGGTCATGTGTTAAATACTTAGCCATGTCATCAAATAATGACTTCGCATACTAGCCTGGCGGGATTTATTGAGTCAATATATAAGGTTTCAATGATTTTTGTCCGTCAGACCATACAATGAATAAGAATGAAAAGGTCTACAAAACTAGACTAGTGACCGTGCATTTTACTGCATAGACCAGGGGAGATAATATCTGTGATAGCACTGGGCCTCGGGGCAGTTAACGCAGCGTGGGATTGTTGACAGTAGTGATAAAACTGTCTGAAACTGATAAGAATGTGGTCCATGAGAGGAGAGTTGATTTCCACGCTGGTGGAAATCAAACTAAGGACAGAAACACGTCATGGATTTTGCACCAAAATCATTGATTTTGTAACAGAAGCAGACAGGGTACACTTGGCGCCCCATAGATATTGCGTATAATTATTAGCGACGTCATCCAACATAGACTTAGCAAGGAACTAAGCTAGCGGGCTTTCATGAATATGGGCCCAGGATGTTAGCAAGGCAACTCGAACTATTGGTCGGCTTCGTTGGATTGGACGAGGGCTTAATAGATAACGACACAAACCGTAATACAAACATTGACATATAGAGAATATCTTCTATAAATGAGTACCACATGCACCATCTCTCGGCCCATTATCTGGCTTCGAAGAACATAGGATAAGGGAAAACCATCCTTTATATTAGCCGGAAACTCCCGTCCAGTACACCTCGCTTGAACGGACGAGGGCTAAACAGAAAATAAGATTTAAGTTAAACGTATGAATTGAGTAAACACATTAAAGGGAGCGTTGAGTATTGGTATTTTCCGCAGTGCCCCCCCAAAATTAATTCCAACAGATTTGGTTGATTTCAGTTCCATATGAAAGATCATCGAAAAAAACATGGGAAATGATAATAATTCCCAATCAAATGCTCTAATTGTTGTGCAATTTGCTTTCAAAATATTATATAAAAGTGTTTGACGTCCGGACATCACTTTTTAGAGAACGCTAGCGTGAGTCGCTAGCGATCTAGGTCGTCCTGATAGAGAACTGAAACTAAATATTTTTGTGCACGCTAATTGTGCTTAAAACTATACATATGATACGGTACTTACCAGCAATTCACTCTCCAATATGTGATCCAACTATCGGGTGGATTCAGATTATGATTTTCCCTCCATTCCGCAAAAAAGCAGTGATATATGCGCCTCATGGACTTGTCTCCGTGTGTTAGCGCGACTCCGAAACGAAAGGCGAACAAACGGGGCTTGCAATACATGTACATGTATACTACACGTACTATTACCGCGCACTGCACTACAGACGCGTATTAGGACCTAGAACGCAAGTTCTTCGCGCTGGCGTTAATTTGACACTTCGAGTTGTAACGGCTCTTTTTGAATGATAACAGGGGTTTTATTTTGTGGTTTGTAATTGTGTATACTTTTCGAGCATGGTGAAGTAATAACTATTAGTTTGTACCGTAATCGTGCAGGTTTTGGTTACTAAAGTTAAGTTTGACCAATACTCAACTACCCCTTTAACTGTAGTCTACGTAAGTTTGCTTTCACCCTTCACATACACACACCAATATTTCTAATTAGCACCATAAAGGGTGCAAAACTGTGCAACAATAGTTGCATCAATGAGGGTGCAACTACTTAGGTGCAAATACCCCGATTTGGGAACGGGCAGTGAATTTAGGTCAAATTTTACTGGCGTGCATTGAATTTCCTTATGCATGTAACGATAGTAAAACGACACAAGCCATCTTCAGATACTTATTCAGCAATATTAAATAATTAGTTTGGCCAATATATACATTATATTCATGTTTGTTGTCAGTAACATTCCCAATACTGTTTTTGGCGCTAACAAATTACGTAGCATATTTTATCTTAGATGAAGACTTGCTTGCAGCTCAAGTATATATTCAATACTTATGTATATATTTTCATGGTTGTGATGCATTTTTGTTTCTGGTGCCTTACAATATTGGCATTTGACGATATTTTTCCGTCCAATTTTTCCTTTCAATATCTGTGTTAAACATTCGTTTTGTAATGTTATACTGATTTAATTCTCTTTATAGAATAATAAAACATTAAAGGGGACCACCGGGCAAATAACAACACATTACTACATGTTTTGGTACTGTTTTGTGATATCAAATAGATACCTAACATTTTGCAAAGGGTTGAGTAATTCATAAACAAAGCAATTAATTTCCACCACTTACGGAACCACTACTATTTCCTGGTTCCTGGTTTGCGAGTGCGCCAATTCTACTCACGCGCACGTTTGTAGGCAATATAATTCCGAGCGATTCCCTTGCTGCACCCGCGGTAGTCTACACAATTCAGACCGCATACACGCATGCTTTAGAATGGTGATGCGGTTTCCAATTATATATTTTTTTTCTGCAAACATATTTTTGTGAACTTGTTGATGGAATGGAATACTAAAGATCTTACCTTTCTATTATACAAATATTAGTTTTGGGTGGTGGTACCCTTTAAACTCAAACTCTGATAACTAATTGTATCGAAGTCAATAACATATTATAATCACATTGAATGAAAAGTAACAATCGAACATCAACTTAATATTTGGGAGCATCTAAAACTTGCCAGTGCCTAAAAGACCTCAGTTTAATTCCACGCGCAAACTTTGATAAAGAAATAACCTATGGCATGTACATACGTATAATACACGTCAAAGCCGACACAATCATGTAGCAACCTCTCGCTTGCACTACTGTCTCACTCAATTCATTTTATTTTAAAGCTATACAATAATGGAATAGCCTAGACCCTGACATTACGTCTAGTTCAACCTTATCAAAGTTTACAAAATTAAGTAAACATAAGTTGCTCACTAGATTTACCCAAAACTATAATTAGTCATTTGAAAGTATAACCACATGGTTTTTAAGTAATGATAATTTGAGTTAGCTTTGCAAGTATTATTATATGAGAAGTGTCCATATTTTGTTATTATATTCTTATCTTGTATATTATTGTGCATTTGTGTTCCATTCCTATTCCTTATACTTTACTCTTCTACTCCTTGACCACTTTACTCCTTCTTTTATCTTCTGCTTTATTTAAATCCTTAATCCGTGTTCTCTATTTTGGTGTGTATGCGATGCATTAGTTGTTTTTTGCCTTATGCTTAATTAGTAATTATTTGTAAAATTGTATTTAGTTAATTAGTTGATTATGTTCTTAAGGTGCCCCGCTCACAAGCTTTGCTTTGAAGGGGCACCGCAACCATTTGTTGATTTTATTGTATTTGATATATTTTGATATTTGGTTGAAATAAAATAAATTAAATGATACATGACACCTGGGCCCCGTTTCATAAAAGGGTCTCATCTATAGACCGTCAAAACTGTCACGTGAATATGACTGAATAACGTACATATCACAGTCGTATATATACGTAATTCAGTCGTAGTCACGTGACAGTTAAGACGGTCTTTAGAGTACCTTACCTGAAACCGTGCCATGCAATCGAAGTTATCGCTATCATTTTTGCCATAGGACTGGTTTGCACGGATATTTTCCTGATATATGGCGGCTCTTTTGTGCAGCACACTTAATTAAATTTGAATCTTTTGACTGTGATTTGCCAATCAGCGACTCGTATACTCATTTGACTAAGCTGTATAACATAACAATGTAATACAAATAAGTATGATTCCTCCAAACAAAATATGCTGCATTCATCACCCTTAAATGTTTTATCATTAAAACAAAAATGAAACAAATAATAAACTTATACAAAACATAATTGTTTTCACTCACCATTCAAAACGATGAGCACAATTAATGCCATTGTAAATTTGCGACACTGTTGCGAATTGAAAGCCAGGAACCTCGTTTCACACATGCACCATACAACTCTATGATAGCGAGTCCAGACACAACCTACGTCTACTAAAAGCAGGTTCTGATGCTGCAAATAAAAACTATAAGGTTTGATTGGAAATTATATTCAAAGAGCCTTTTCGATCTAATACCATGCAGGAGCGGTTCACCAACAATCCGATAGTAGACGACGCATATCGTAACGGTCAACCGAACACAGTGCAATTCGCCCGACCGGCGTCTAACCGCCATCCGGACCCCCGTCTGCTCCAGTATGCCGGACAAAACCGATATCCCCAGCAGCTTCGACCGCCCCGAACCGGGAGAAACTACAACCAGCACGATAGTAACCGCCATGTGAACCGCCCTGCGGACTATCCGCGAGGAATGCCCATCCGAGAGGACTAACCGTATCCGCCTGCATTCACAAGGGAGCATACACATGCCGAGCAACAGGCAGGGCGGAGCCAGCCAGACCTATACAGGCATGCTCGGCTTGCATAGTTCTATCACGTATCCGCGACTAGGCGCGTGATCACGTTTGTAGTACTTTCTCTAATTTCCACGAAGTGTCGGGTAATTCATTCAATTGTATAAATACTTTATCAAATAGTGCTCGTAAATAACGAACATTCACGGTTTTGCAGGTACTTGGAAAAAAGTACATGTAAGTAAAATAAGTAAAACGTGAACACATAATGTGTCAACGTTTAACCTTTGAAAGTGCAACTAGTCCAGTCAATATACTGTAGGGTCTTGACTTCGGTAAATTGCAACATGGGAATCTTCTTCGGAATTCTGTTTAAAAATCTCCCATGAACAACATACTAAAAGTCCTAAGTAATCGAAGCTGAGTAAAGTGGTTTAGTTCGCATAATATGCAAATTAGGCATTTTTAAATGGAAACAAATTTAAAATTCAATGAAAATTATTTCGTTCAATTTAGATACAATATTAACGCCAGAAAAGCATGCAAACCCCAAAATAAAAAAAATTGCATATTCTTTCAAAAAAAAGAACTTGATTGAGTGAATGCAAATGATAAAGTCTCTATTTGTAATGTAAGTAATGGCAAAGGTTACGTTTGACACCCAATCAAAACATTATAATTCAAGTAATTTGCCTAATATGCAAATGAGCTAGTGTTTCAATTGAAAAATATGAAATTCGGATTGTTTTAAATGTGGAACTGTTACTACTGTTGCATATCAACGCCTCAGGATGACTATGAGGAGGAGATTAAGGAGGATATGGAGGAGGAAGAGGTTTGTTTCTTTGTTTTGTTTGTTTGGCTTGGTGCGCTTATTTGTTTCTTGATTACATAAGTGTTTGTTGGGCAATACAGACAATTAGCTTTAATAACTCAACGACAAATGAAAAGAAGAGATAATTTGAAAAGACAAGCTTTGAAAAATAAAGACGATAGTATTATGAATTTGTATCGTAAAGCTCGAAATTTAGTGGCGAAGACAATACGAATAGTTAAGAAAGAACATTTTGCTAAAAAATTAAACAAGGCCTCTAATGATAACTCAAGTGTTAATATTTGGTCAGTTTTGAAGCCATCGCTTCCATAAAAAAAAACCTGTTAATAGCAATAAAGCTGATGAGAGCCAGCCTTTAGCTAATCATTTTAATGAATTATTTGCTAACGTAGTGTCTGAATTGGCGTCTAAAATTGCCACTGTTGAGAGTAAACACGCTGTAAATGATAATGTTCAATCTTGTTTGGAATTTATTCCTTTCAGTGAAGAAAACGTATTAAAGACAATTTTAAGCATGACTAACAAAAAACCTGCTGGTGTTGACAATATTCCTATGTTGGTATTGAAGATGGCAACTCCATACATTGTACCAACTAATACTTATATTTTTAATAGGTCAATACGCAAAGGTGTTTTCCCTAGTAAATGGAAAAGGTCAAATATAATACCAGTATACAAATCCGGTGATAAATTATCTCCTAATAATTATAGGCACATTTCTATTTTGCCTTCTGTATCAAAGATTTTAGAGAAACTTATTCAAAAACAAATAGTTTGTTATTTGAGAAGTAATACTATTTTGTCAGAAGCCCAGTCGGGGTTCGGGAAAAAAACACTCAACTATTACTGCATTATTGAAGGTCACAGACGACTGGCTAAGCGCGCTAGATCGCGGAATGTATACTGGTGCTGTCTTCATTGATTTGCGAAAAGCATTCGATACCGTTAAGCCATCCATTTTATTGAATAAATTATCCAGTATTGGTGTATCAAATGCTTGTTTGACATGGTTTAGTAGCTATCTGACTGATCGTCGGATAAGTACGCTTTTTAATTCTTCAACCTCGACAGAAATGGATATAGATTATGGTGTCCCTCAAGGCTCGATATTAGGGCCACTTTTGTTTATTATATATATTGATGATATTGTGAAACACATAAAGCATTGCAATGTACATTTATATGCAGACGATACAGTTATTTATTTTTTTCACAAGGACACAAATGTTATAGAAGAAACAATTAATTCCGACTTATTGATATATAGCTGGCTGTGTAATTCTATCTGAGCCTTAACTTTGATAAAACGGTCAGTATGTTATTTGGTTCTAATAACATGTTACATAAATGTAATCAGGGACGAGCACCGTCTAGGGTTTTCTATAGCTCAGTCGGAAGAGCACCAGTCTAGCAATCTGGAGGTCTCGGGTTCGAATCCCGTTGGAATCCCATTTTCTTTGCCTTCTTTTAATCACAATATATTTCTGGTCAGTTTCTTTATATGTTTGAATTAATTATTACAAAAAGCTGTATCGCTTCGGTGATCCCTCGCATATATCCCCAAGTTGATTTGTATCCTTCGGGTTTATGTCACGTTCATAATAGCTTCTGACCATTCAGGCAATGAGAATTAAGGGGTTTCAGGGACGAGCACCGTCTAGGGTTTTCGATAGCTCAGTCGGAAGAGCACCAGTCTAGCAATCTGGAGGTCTCGGGTTCGAATCCCGTTGGAATCCCATTTTCTTTGCCTTCTTTTAATCACAATATATTTCTGGTCAGTTTCTTTATATGTTTGAATTAATAAATGTAATCATTTAAACTTAAGATTAAATGACAAGGAAATACAATGTGTACAGTCTACAAAGTTCATTGGTATGATACTTGATTCAAATTTAAAGTGGAATTTACACATTGAAAATATTTGCATTCGAATTAGTAAATTGATAGGTCTTCTATCTCGTTTACGATATAATATTAATTTGTTTAACTTGAAAATTGGGTATAATGCAAAGATAATGGAGACTTTGTATATGGAACTGCCTGTGCTAAACACACTGATTTATTGCAGAAGCTCCAAAACAGAGCTTGCCAAATTATGTCAGGGGTTAGCCCTTACAGACATATGTCAATTATAGATTTGCATGATCGATTTGGTTTAAAATCATTAGCTGCATTTATTATTGACTAAAATATTTTCAATTTCATCAAAATTCTTTAAGAGAGAACAAACATTCAAGTGACCTACTTTCAGTCCACGATGAGAGCCTAAATTTCGAAATATCGTTTCACAGTCGTCATAGCAAAGTGAGTTATTATCAACAAGAGATGGTCGAGGTGGACTTGGTGATGTTTGCGGATTTTGAAGAAGAGCATCTGCCGGTCGCGGCTCAGGTGCTCGTTGATGAATATGTGACGTGCGCTTTCATGAAGTTTACTTCTGGCCCGGTAGACCCTGTCTCGCATTGAATATCTGGTGAATTTCACCAGAAGTGGTTTTGGGAGGCGTGGTTGATCTTCGTCGTTTCCTGCGTTGGTTCTGACTGGCAGCCGATGGGACATGTCGATGTCCCCTGATGAGAGCTGGATCCCCAGCTTGTCCTTCGCTAGGTTGATGACCACCATGTCTGTATCCTCGTTGGCTGACTCAGCAACGCCGTTTATTCGAAGGCAGTTACGGCGGCTGTATAGCTCCTGGTCCTTTACGTCGCTCTCGACCTTGGCCAATTTGCGTTCGAGATTAGAAACGCTTTTTTCGAGGTCATGTATCAGCTTGAGTTTTGTTTGAAAATCGTGATCGAGGGACGAGTAGACTCGCTGTGTGACGGTATCCATGATCGCCTCGGATACGGCCTTTGTGACGATTTTAATCACTTCGGGGTCACAAAGCGCTTTGACAATACGGCTTTGAAGCTTGCTATTGAACTCCTCTTCCGATTCGGGCTGGCAAGGAGTGGAGCTGACGCTTGAGTGACCAGCGGGTATTTCTGCAGCTGTGTCCGACGGTTCATCTCCGCTAGCCGTGGGCGCCCGGGCAGCTTGCCCATGACTGGTTGGCTGGTTTGAGCTGGTATCAACTTCTGGTTCGGCCTTCTTTTTGGTTTCCCTTTTGCCTCCTTTTGGCGGCATTTCTAATGTTCGATTAGATCTGTGCAACTTTTGCGAAATATATCGTCCTCATGTAGCAAATTGCTTCTGCTACCATATTAAGCATTACGACAAGATACATGAGAAGTGTGAAAGATCAACTTTAGTTTGCCTGCATTTTACAAAGTTGTTCACTTTAAATATTGAATATTGAAACATCTACACAAATAAGTTTAAGTCGAAAGTGTTAAAAAGCCTGAAATATCATTAGTAGCACATCCTTACTCACGACTTAAAATACAAACATTAGAAGTAATTGTTTAAACCATATTTCACTTGTAAATTTGACAAGCCCTTTGTTTTCATTATAGCGCAGGTCATTCTGCAAAAGAATTATTACTGGTGACCGATAATATGACTGAAATGTTAAGATACACTTTGCAGAGGGATTTACACAAGCTGGCGTCACACACACACAGTCATCTAGATAATAGTAAATATCTAGATAATTCAACTACGTACGTGGTAGACAGGTTACAACTATGCTACGAATTATCTAGACAAATTTCCCCTGTGTGACACCGACTATTGATACTGCAGACACACGGCGTAAACAGTTACGATACTTACTGCTCAGTCTTGAATTATTAGTCTGGGCTAAAGTTGTGCAACCGATGAGAATACAGACATGTATTTCAGTCGGTATGTATTCGGTCGCTTTATTTCACATTGACGAGCCATGTATAAAATGTTTACGCTCACCACTTATAACAAGCATTATTGTATTATTGTACTAGTTATGTACTAGTATTAGTATATGGGAACAATGCTTTGTATGGGAAATACTTAGATAACAAGTATATCCCATACGAAACATTTTTTTTGTACCCACTTGCTTAATATTCTAGCTGAATTGAAATAGGATTTTTTTTTACTGAGTTGTATGGTAAATTCTGCGTGTAGATATGTCTCCATGTAATTATTATGTTCGTATCAACGGCTTTTATACCACCGTGTGCCAATGGAGCCTGTTCTATTAAATGTATGGTCATGTTTTGGGTAATGGAATTAATATAAACTGTAACCATTGTATTATCATAATCATTCATGAACGACTTTTTTAAATCGGATATTTCAGATGTTTAACTTGTTGGTATTGTATACTGTCATTACGAATTGTTTGTTCGGTGACAGAATTTCGAAAGGAAAAACTGAATATTTGTAATGTTGATTATACTTCACTCTGTCTTTTTAATTTTATGTCAACACGTTTGTTTTGTTCGCTGGCAGACTATTGAATATAATTGTGTATGTTTATAACGCTTTGAATGATTAGTACACAGTAACGTATTTCAAAGTACCTACATAATACAATTATAACATTTTATTAAACAAATGAAAACTGTTGTTAATTATTTTGACAATAATTGATACTCTTACACAATGTTCTGTTTTAATTATCTCCTTAATATGTAATTTTATTTCAATTTGTACATAATTTGTATTCGTCATTCCATATTCATCATCATCATCATCATCATCATCATCATCATCATCTTCATCATCTTGTAAGTGACGTTTCAAAGTTTCTCTTTATCCCAGACCACCGTGACGAAAAGCAAGCCAAGTTGAGACACCATGCTTAACGTTAAAGTAAGAAAGCAAGGTTCAACCTGCAATCTAATAACAAACCAAAGAAAAACAATCATAAGTCATCTTCTAGACGTATTATAATACAAAATATTACATGCAGGTATTTAACACAAAATACAAGCTTGTATATCAAATTATCAGCCTATAATTCTTCTATTTTCTGCCTAATCTGATTCACTAACTATCAGTAATTGATAAGCTTATCATTTCTCTTTCCAACAGCTATTATATAAACAAACTATGTGTAACCCTCTGGGTCCTTACATAATATTAACAATAAAACAATAACAAAAACAGCATGTCTCTTGGCTGTATTATCTACTTGACCTTTCCACACTGATCTACTTATTCAAAAGAAATATCATAACCCTTAATTATGCCTAGCAACTTAATCCTTTATAATGCATTAACTTTATAACATCCCCAAAACAATGTCATGTATTTCTCATAAACTTATATCCATCATAATCTCATCGATCAACGTTGTAATGGCTTATACACATCATCACCATCATCTTTACGTTACCGGTTACGGTATTACTACATTATTTGTAGTAAAATAGGTAGTAGATATATCAAAGTAGCGTCACTAATATTGTTATTGATAAACATATGATATTCATGAATAAAAACATGCATACACAAATATTGAATAAGGTAATACAAGTAGTTATTGTCAATATCGTTACTGGTATTATAATTTTTGTATCATTGTCGCAACCAAAACAATTGTATTATCTTACAGGCTGTATCTCAGATATAATATCATCATGATAAAAAAAAAGATAAACTTGTATGGGGATGGTATAATATTTTATACGGAATAACTCTGCCAAGAAAGAAGAAACGCTAGTAAACATCATGTTGTTATATATGAAGAGTTCGTTTCAAAAAAAGGTTAGGTCCACTTTTGTAAGTTTTGAGAAAAAGAGGGTTTTTTATTTCTCATAGTTAGCAATGTTGAGAGGATATACAATTATATTACATGAAAGAGCATCATAATATGATTGTAAAATAACTCTTTAAACAAATCCCAGCATCTTCTGTTTTTTGTATTAATATTCTTCCTTTTTTTTGTTTGGACCTAACCTTTTTTGGAAACAAACTGTGTTGAAATTGAAATTGAAATTGAAATGGTTTTATTGAAAATAATATCATTCGCAGCCACATGGCTGAATTGCAGATACTTTACATAGACAATACATAATTAAAATAACATAGCTTCAAAACAAGGAGCTCCTTAAGTTGACAATTAAATATTGAACATAATATAATAAACATGGTACGGTTGAACAAAAAGAAATACGTTATTACAAAGACGATGAACATTTAACACAGAGATAAAAGGTATAATTGCTAAGATTACGTTGCAATAAAATATTTGTAAGTATCCCATCATACATTTTAATTATAAGCCAGTCTCAAATTTAAACTAACATATCAATCATTTTATTTTACTTATATAAATATAATGTTCTATATTCTATACCTCATCAAAATTATTCATCATAAGGAATGCAATTTTGGAAATTATAATTTATATGAGAGTAAATCTGCTAGTATGTAAATCCTATAATAATCAATTCTATGAGTTATAATTATAAACTAGAACACATACACAAAAAAACACAATATAACAACAATGATGCGTAACAAGTTAAACATATTGATTGTTTCTTTAAACTACAGTGTCAGTCGAAATAAACCACCCATTCCAACGCAGCAATCTGCAACAACCCCCATTGATGTGTACAACTCAATATGGATTACTGCACACAAACGTCAGAGGGGGTAGCCTAACCCGACCGACACTGAACTACAAAATTGATTGTTTATACATGTATCATACTTTGTATCAATTTAAAAAAAATGGAAATAATGAATGTGGTGACAAAAGAAATGTATGTCTTGGGTGATGGTGATGGCATGACAGTGATGATGATGACGGTGATGATAATGACGGTGATGATGATGCTGATGATGAGATTGATGCTGATGATGAGGATGGTGTTGATGGTGACATTGATGGTGATGATGATGGTTGTGAACATGATAACATTGTTGAGGATGATTATGATGGTGATGATGATGGTGACAATGACATGAATGATATAGTTGATGCCAATTAGTGACACTGATGGCGATTGCACTTATCTAAACACAGTAGGGCAATTCCACGCCAAAGTGGACATTTGACCAACAAATTTACAAGCATTTTTATAATACAAATTTGGTATCAAATCAAAGCTTAAATTCTATATTTTTGGAATTCAATGAGAAAATTTTAGTTTTACACAATTTTAGTTGTTTTTTTATAATAACTTTATAACCATAATTGAACCCCACAAATTTGACATTTTTGTGAAAAAGTGTTTTGATCCTGTGTTTGTTTTATATTTCCCCAGTTAAGCCTAACAAACATTATTCTGACTCCTGAGATATGACCATTTCGTAAAATAGTAAATTTGTATGATTTATTTTATTTGTTATGCTTCAATGACTTCTTATTTTCAGCCTATGAAAATGTCCTTCCGTTACCGAAAAATCAATATTTTTAATTTTGTGGCTCACATAATTGTTAGAGAGCAGACCAATCTTCAGTGCAAAGCAAGTTCAAGCAGGCCTTCCCATTGCTAACAATTGTATTACTCATTGTTTCTTCGTTAATTAATAAATAACAAAAGAAAATGTCCTTCCGTTACCATACACATGGTAACAGATGGACAAGGTACCTCATATTACATATTATGACAAAATTTATGTTCAAAAATTTGTCTCTCATATATGAAAACCCAAAATAATGAGACAATACCTGCAATGGCCAGCTATCAGTGGCGTAGCGTGGTCAGACTAGTAATTTTCTGTGTTTCAACCAATCAGATTTGTGCATTTAGAACATTTGATCTGGCTCACAATTGATTTGATCTCTTTCTGCAACAGGGCCCTTGTACCATGATGCCATTTGTCTGGATTTCTATTGTATGGGGATTAGTAGGTCTATTTAACTGTGGTGAGCCAGGGTGTGAATAGGCTCTGATCATGACTTTGAATAGGTCTTTTTTGTATACAATACACCCCTATAGAATTCTTGGATATGGGTGTAGGTCTAAACTAATTCAATTTTACATGAAATTTGCAAACTAAAAACAAGGCTGTAGAAAAAGCAAGAAATAACATATCTCCAATTCTTTCATATGTTGTAGAAATTATATCAAGCCAAGATTTAAGCAAAAAAAATTCTCAAAATTATTTGATCCACGAGGTAAAACAGAAGGTCAAAATCTAAGGTCAAAGGTTATCGTATCTAAACTCGCTCATGCATGAACACAAATGGCATAAATGGATTGCACATAACATCCCCAGTCCAATGACACCTTTACAAAATAAATTGACCCAACGGTTAATGGACAATGGCCATTTGAAAAATGGTGCCCACGCCCATTTCTTACAAAACTCCCCCATAAGAATCGACCATAGCGCCAAAACCATTGGGCGGATTGGGCTAAAACTTAAATATTTGCGCTTTTAAAGGTTGAAATATCATACATACCAAATATTAGCAAATTTGACGGGGGCTGCGATGAAAATTTTCAATTTTGTTAAAGGTGATTTGACATGGAATGACCCTACTGTGTCATATCATACATTATAGTCCATTATGTCCTTCCGTTACCGAACATTGGTCCGCTTTGTGTGAAATAACTCAAATATCTGCGGACAAATTTTAATCAAAGAACAAGTAAATTCTTCTTAACCCTTCAGAGAATGAAATGTGTACCCTTAAAATATTTTGTATTATTTAATATCACAGAGTTTTAGTTCAAACTGATTTGATAACAAAACCTTGTCCATTTTACTGTCCTTCCGTTACCGACCTCATTTGTATGCATATTCAATATTGTGCGGAGATTAAAAAAAAAAAAATTATGGGACCTTAAAACTGTATGTTTTGGAAGTATTGTTATCAAAATAGACTGTTCTAACAACACAAGTATTTATAAATGTCTTTCTTAAAGTTGACAATTTGTGTCCGAGTGTCCTTACGTTACCATGGATTGACCATGAATAAGAGCCATTGGAGCATGAAATATAGTAAGAAAAAAATAGAAATGTAAATGCTTGTGATGTCCATATGCTATCTATGATACAAACTTATTTTAGACCACAAAAGAGATGTTTCCTTCTCATAAATGGTCTTTAAATTTCAAAATTAATTTTATTGTACAATTCCAATAGACTTTTCAGAGGTCCTTCCGTTACCGTCCTTCCGTTACCGAACACTGGAGTAATTAATTTCTCATAATTAATATACAAATGTAGATATTTTTCTTAAAAGGTGGTGTTATACTCTGTGAACATAAGGAAATTGACTAGTAGCCAACTTAACATGATAAACCTCGTAACTTCACGGAGATTGGGTCATAACTAAAAAACTTGAAAATCCATGTCCATTTTGGCGTCCTTCCGTTACCGGCCTCATTAGTGTCCATATCTAATTTACATAATGCAGTCAAAATTTTAGAAATAGTGGAAATCAAAGGTGTCCCAACAAGGATCAAAGACATGCCATTTAGAATAAAAAATCAAAAGCAGGATCCTGGAATTATTTGATTGAAGTTCCAAAATTGTGTCTGAATGTCCTTCCGTTACCGTGGAATTGCCCAGTAGTGATAATACATATTGCACATGTGGGTTTCGATCAAAATACTATAATGTAATCACTAATTAATCGTAATAATAAACATGCGGTAATAGGAGAAGACAATAGTACTATAAGTTTCCTTCTTCAAAATTGCTGACATTAATAAGTTCAAAGAAGGTGATAGAGTACAGTCAGCCTGCCAGAAATCTTGAGAACAATTAAATTAAGTTCATTTGTTTAACAATGATATCATATGTAGAAGTGGGCTATTTTGGTGCCTGGATGTGCGGGAACGAGGTATAGTATAGGTTTGTTTTTGTCTAGTTTGATGGGTATGCAGGTTCAGAGGGGGGAGAAGGTGGTGCAGTTTACTAGAGGGAATGAGTATGGATTTAGCAAATGAAATACAAAGTTGTTCTCTTCTTTCTTCCAATGTTTGTAAGTTGCACATCCGTCTTGCTTCGTCGTACGTGGTGTACAGTGTTCCCATGATTATTCTGAGAGCGCGTTTCTGGATGCGTTCTAGGGCACTTCGCTGTTGCTTCGTGATCCACCGGACAACACTGGGGCAGTATACTCTAGAACGGGGCGTAGAATGGTGGTGAATATCGTGGTAAGATCTTTAACTGGTAGGTTGAAATGTTTCAGGCGTCTCAGGATGTAGATGCGGGAGTTGGCCTTCTTGATCATCGCGTTAGACCTAACCTCTTTTGAAAAAAAACTGACTTTTCTTTGTAAATTTTAACAACTTTCCAGTATGAATTTGAGTTTTCTGTTAGCTTTACCGGATAGAGCTGCTCAAAATCTATAAATTACGCCAAAAAAAAGATTTTTGATGGAAAATGGACCTAACCTCTTTTGGAAACGAGATCTATATATGTACCTGTTTGTTTATTACTTTATTTGAATGTTTGTTTGTTCAACTGCTATTCATCTGTATGAATCGTCCTATCAAATACAATCAACATTCAAATAAATGACCCACATACAATACAATTAATAATAAGAAGCCCAGGACAGTGGCATAGTATATGTTACAAATCACAAATCAAATAAGCACAAACAAACGCACATACACCCCATCCCCACACACACACACTTACACACAGGCACATACAAACACACACACACACACACACAAGTACACACACAATGGCACTTGTTCCACATAGATCCTGAATATAATAATACAAAAGAACACAAACATTTTGAAGGAACGGCAATAAATTAAATATATTTTAATCTTATTTTTCAACACATACAAAGATCACAAGATACCATAATAGTTATATATATAGATAACAGCAAGGGCGCTTTTCAAAATTTCGCAATGTAAATGCCAGGCTCCATATCCATAAAACCCTGCTAGCTTAGTTCCTTGCTAAGTGTATTTATGTTGTGCAGTTTATTGAGCTTCAATCAGGTTTTCTAGTCCCCAACTAGGGTTAGCTGGTCTTAAGTATCATTTAGGTTTACCCTAGTTAGCAACTAAAAAATATTGTGTTAAATTCGTAGCCACGTAATCCAAAATAGCAAGGAAAGCTAGCGAGCTTTTGTAAGTAAGGGCCCTGGCGATTTCGCTCATAAGCGCAAACACTATGCCTGATGTTAATTGTACGAATCTTGTGGCATGCGTCCGTTAAAGGGGTAGTACAGTTTTGGTAAGGCTGAGCTTTAGTTACCAAACCCTGCACAATAACATTACAAACTAATAGTTATAACTGCACCATGCTCGAAATGTATCGAAAATTACAAACGACTAAGTGAAAAGCCAGGCCTGTTATCATTTAAAAAGAGCCATTAAAACACATTAAAAGCACTCTAAAAGAACTTTGGTTTCAACCATTTTTCATACAAAATTATGCATGTGATGTTTTTGTTGAAATAATGCTTAAATAGAGAGATCATCAACAACTTTTTAAAATCCCTTTTTGACAATTTTGAAAAAGTGTAATAATTATTGTTTAATTTTTAAAATAATCATCGAATAAATGTAGGGCCCAGATTTATTCCGATCAGATATATTTATTGATATTTCAGCCGTTTCTGAACCGATTTTGATCAAATAAAGTTGATTCTGTCATTAAAATTGTATGCTCTTTAAAATTGTACACATTGTTTTTCATTATCTCACAAAAAAAATACCGATACTGAACTACCCCTTTAAATGAAATGATTAAATTGATTGAAAGAACATAAGTTTAGACACTCACCTTCGAAAGTTAGAGTTATTTTAGATTTTCAAATCAAGAATTTTGATATTTAGTTATGTATTTGGCAAAAAACAAACAAACACAAATTAAAAGTCTATAATTATGGCATCCTTGAGGAACAAATAAATAAATAAATAACATTTATAAAGCACTTCGTAGATATGTTTCTACGTGCTGTGCATAAAGAAGAATAACAATATGATAACAACTCATACATATGTGACCTTAAACCACAAAAAGACCGTCATGTCGCCGATATAGTTTCTCTGTAGCTTAAATAGTCAAATTTTGTTAAATGTATGAAATTCAGGATTTTTGTATTTCCTGAATGAACGTACCTAAATCTACCTTCTGTGAAATATTGATTGTCAGAAACCATGTTTAAATATATTTTTTTCATCAAATAAAAATTATCAGATTACAGCGCTTGAATGGACGCTGATCTTTGAAGTGGCCCGTTTCTCCCTTATTGTTAAACCGCTTCAGCAATTTTCCAAATCTTTGGCGCTCATTTTCTGAGAGTTTGCCTTGTCTGAATATGACAAATTATATACTATATTAAAGATAATGAATTCAACTGTAATGTCATGTGAAAATCAACATAATCATTTTCCAAAACTTATTGGTTGTTTTGTGGTGTAGGGTCACATAATATGATAATAAAGAGTACTAGACATTTAAATAAGGTCAATTTATGAGTACAGAATACTACAATTTAGATTTAATACGTACAATCATTGTGAAACATAGATGTAATTGTGTTCTAAATGTATACATTAATTAAAAGTACAAATCAAAGGGACCTAGTAACACTGTTCAAATTCTCAAACTTATCTGGAACTCTAGTGGTTCTCTCGTAAATTGTCATGTTTGTATTAGCAAATAAAGCACGGGACAAACGATTGAAGTGTTAAAATGTTAAACTGTCTTCGGGTTAATTTAAGCCGTGTACAACGTAGGTGCAATGAGTTAGTGAATATCGCTTTGCATTTTTGCTAATTTCCTCGCCAAAACAAATCCAATTAACGTGATATTTTTACACATTACTTTGTGGACATATCAGATCACATCAATGCACATTTGATTAGTCTCTCATCACTGTTTGCACTTGTTACTAGATCCCTTTAAACATTATTTATACAATTGATGAATGATCAAAGTTATGCAAGTTTTAAAACTTAATACAATCGTAAATTACCGGGCTAACAAATATTAGCAACAAAGCATTACTGGGCTTGTGTAAAAAGGTAAGTCTTAAAGAGAGATTTGAGTCCAGTAAAATAACAATCTGCCACAAACTGTGTTTCCACAACAGAATAACTCGCCACATATATGTAAATAAATGTTCAATAGTGTTCGATATGTTTTGGTTATTGTAATGCGCATTGATATGCAGTTATTGAAATGGTATGCGATATATACGAACCAGTTATTATTATTATTATTATCATATTACTTAATACAATAGTAAATTATCGGGCTAATAAAATAATGTTCGATATTTGTTCAACATCAAGTTCTATCTTAAATGCATGTACACTTAATCTACGATACTTTTGTGCACGAGTATAGCGAGGATGCAATTCCATGAAAAATTGATGTTGTGCAATATTTTCGATAGTTCAGTTTATAGACATTACAAATTAAGCAGAAAATACTAAATATCACAATGTGTATATAATTTTTCCTCCGATATCTACAAAACTTCAGCATGTCAGATGTGTTTTCCAAAGATCCTAAGTTGAACTTAACTCTATAAGTTAGACTTAAACATTATGGAAAGCTGTTAGTTTCTTTGAAAACAACCCGTTCCCTACGAGTTGCTGAAATCTCCATAGACTTTGTACACAACTCACTCGGTTCCCGTAGTCCAGATGTTAAAATGGATAACATGTTGTTTCAAATCATTAATATTTTTCTATTATCAAGGAGATTTCATTTTCTTCATGTCAAATGTTAAAAGTCTAATACTTGCTGTTTGTTTGAAAATATTGTATTCCAAGGTTACAAATGATTTATGAAACTGCCTTCTTACGTTTGTACCAAGGCATGGTACATGAGAAAACAAATAAGGGGATAATAATGCGAGTAGTCAATCTGAGCGGATCTGAGCGTGCACTAACAAAACGGGTTATATAACTACTGACATAGCATCAGCTTCAACAACATTGGTTAAAAAACCCGCTTTTGTTAGTGCACGCTCAGATGCGCACCGGTGACGTTTTATATAGTCTGAACACATGGTAGCCTCTAGTGCTCAGTCATAACAGTACATAGAGGTTTCAAAAACAGTGATTATGTCAATTTTTAGTGATATTCAAGAGAAATATTCAATTCTGCAGAAATGTGGGATTTGTTAATAAAAGCAAGCGAACATGTAAGCATTTTATTTCCCTTTAATAGGATAACAAGAGGATAACTTTTAAATGTTTAATATATTATTAAAATATAAGTATGGTTCTAAGAACGCATGAAAATATAGGAAAGCCAAAATTTGAATGTTAAAAATGCAAAATATTTACAAAACAAAACACCACTTCTTTGATTGAAAGTCCTTAAGATACGGTTTCAAAAGCTAAATATTAAGTCATAAAGCATCGCGGGCTTTGAATTCTACTCACAAGTTTATAGTTCGTATTCATAAAGCATACCTGTCCACTAGTGGGCAGTATACCAACATAGCCTAATTTACATTGAGGTTGATGCTTTAAAGGGGTACTACAGTTTTGGCAAGGCTGAGCTTTAGTAACACAAACCTGCAAAATAACATTACAAACTAATAGTTATAACTCCACCATACTCAAACCATACAAACGACTAAGTAACAAGCCTCTTATCATTCAAAAGGAGCCATTAAAACTCAAGAGGGCGCTCTCTAAACAAAACATTGGTTTCAACCTTACTTCATACAAAATAATGCATGTGATGTATCGTTGAAATAATGATTGAATAGAGAGATCATCAACAACTATTTAAAAACCTCTTTTTAACATTAAACAAAAAGTGTAAGCATTGTTTAATATTGTTTTTGTAATTATTAAATAAATCTGGTGCCCATATGTATTCCGATCGCATATTTTTATTGATATTTCAGCCGTTTCTGAACCAATTTTGATCGAATAAAGTGTATACTGTCATTAAAATTGCATGCTCTTTCAAATTTGACACTCATTTTTTAATAATCTCAATAAAAATAATTTCATGCAGCGCCCTCTATACCAAAACTGAACCACTCAGACATTACATCGTATTAACAGTTTTCTTTTTAATTTAAATTTTTGTTGGTAGGGGATCTACCAGCATTCGTCAGAGAGTTGAAGTGCGTCTATTCTCATAAACGGTTGTTATTTGAATGACAACAATGGCCTTCAATGATTTAAGCATTGTAAAATATAATATTCAGTAATAGCATGAACGTTTACCATGTTCAATTTAGATTAAAAATAACCTGCCTTTCTACTGATCAATGCTATTTCATATTTGTTCGATATTCGTTTTATATGGTTTTGAATTAAACCATTTAAATTATGCTTGAATTTAGATATTACTTTTATTTAGTTTTGTTAACATGTAAGCAAATACTTTTAATAATACTACAACTAATAATAATAATCATACTACTTATACAAGAAAACAAACTTATAATAATTACATGTATGTGCTTATTAAACGCATATTAGTAACGTTGACTCTCTATGTGCCCTATTTAACACTAAATGAAATAAATAAAGCACATCGTTTATATCACATACATCAATTATATTTTAGGTAGCCCTCAGATAAAACCTACACGATGAACAAAGTGGTTACGAATATAGTGGCTACCTTGTCATAAATAATTATAGTAAATACGAAACACGTTTAATTATGTTTTCGTCTAAACGTTTCCTTGAATGATAAACGTTTAAATGTGTTTAAAGTGGTCAAAGTATAAGTAACCATTACATTTCTAAAACGCATTTTCTAAAAACGTATTGGTTTCAACAATATGTTCTAAAAAGTTGTTCATCTGATGGGCTATTTGAAAACATAATTAAATATGTAGATCATCAACCACTATTTACAAACGCCTATTGTACATTTTTCTAAACCCCTTGACCACGGGAACCGAGTGGATTGTGTACAAAGTCTATGGGGATTTCATAAACTCATAGGGAACGGGTTAAATCATGAAATATGGTATACTTATGGGATCCCACAGTTATTACTAACCGATATATTTATTGATATTTCAGCTGTTTCTAACCATCGAAATACACATTTTTTTATATCGTATTTGTATGTCTATGTTTATCATTGATTCTGATCAAATAATTTTCATTCCCTAATTCTAATTATATGTTCTTTAAAATTTGACAATAAATTTCTCATTATCTCACAACTAAATTATTTCGTGCAGCCGCGCCCTCTATACCGACACTAAACTACCCCTTTAACCACTCAGACATTATTCGTACAATATATGTATTATACATCAAATATATTTCAGGTAGCCCTCAGATTAAGACCTACACGATGATCACAGTGGTTACACATATAGAGACTACCTTGTGACAAATGTAGTAACTACGAAACAAAATACGATTATTTTGTTTGTTTAAACGTTTTCTTAAATGCTAAACGTTTAAATGTTTGTTAAACGTTTTGACTCAGCACTAAGACAGCAAACACAACATTGTCTCCATGGCAACCGCCCGAGTGTTTTCGGGATTAGTCCTAAACAGGTTCCGGCTCAAAATATTTCAGAGGGCCTTCAGATATATGACTATTATATACATGATATACAAACATGACTATGAACAGACAGTAAAGACAATGACATTTATTTTTAAAAAGTATATGATCAACAACACGGTTAGGAACTACTTATTTCCTATTAAAGACTTTACAGTATTGTTCAAACACGATTTACACTTGTTTGCCCCACCGCTACAAAATATGTTGTTTATTTAAATGTAGACAAACAAATACATTTACTCTTACATTTCTATATTTGCGCATTTATTTACAAAATTTGCTGCATTATAATTATGTACATGAAAGGCTAGTTATATTGATATTGCGACCATACCAACTTATATTTTGTGAACTTGTTGATGGAATGGACTACTTAAGATGTTACCTTTCATTATTTGTTAGGGGCAGTGAAACCCTTTAATGCAACATTTTATTAGCATTGTAACATTTTAGCATTATATTGGGTTATTTCCATTGTACGTAAGGAATGGATTGGTGGGGAAATGACTTATTATTTTAGCGTAATTTGTGAGATCACTTTATGATATATTAGTAAGAGTATTGGCAAGGGAGTAGAGTCTGTATTGAAAGGAGACTGCTACACAGGTGCCATGTGAAGTTTGGGCAGGGCGGGTGGGCTATTGACTGAGCCTTCATATAAGTATAGCTCTTTATAAGTACGAGGGGCGGTAAACACGTGACTGAGATAGACGACCCCTGTCATGCATGTGCCTAGTAAACATGGTAAAGATGTTCAGACGAGGCATCCCTACCGGAAAGTTTGAATACAGTGTGAACACCCTGTGTACACACGTTGAGCGCACTGTCGCCACTGTGTATCTCAGCAATTTCAGTGTGCTCCCAGTGGGTTCACAGTGTGATGAGTATTCACACTGTGAACACGCTCCAATTTAACGTTTGAAACAGTCTACACGGTGTGTTCACACTGTGAAACACAGTGTGTTGACACCATTGCACACTGTGTTCTTTCCGGTAGGGATGTGGGAGGGCGGGGAGTTATTTCTTTCTTAATTTCGTTTCATGATCAGCTCAGTTTAAGTACAGCGGGAGGTGTTATATAAGTCATAGACCTGTGACTCTGACAAGGTGTGATTGTATATACGCACTTCATCGATCAGGCCGTAGAAGTAGAAGTTTCTAGTACCAGCACCGAGTTGCCCAATGGTCACGGGCGTTTGTTTGGTGATAATCTCACGGTTGCAGCATACATCCTCTGTAAGCTTGTTACCTCCATTCAGATAATTGATCGTCTGGTTGCCGTCAAAGGTCACCACAATGTGGTTCCAGTCTGCCCTGATTCCGATTAAATCGTGAGTAAGACATGCTCTGTAACTGCAGGTTTCTCCTTCGTCTGGTATTATACACAAACATGATATTGCTTTCCCGTCAACTTTGGCCCCGATCTGCCAGCTCCCAGAATCTAAGTTTCCGTTGTTGACAATGGCCTGTAATGTGTTCCATTGGTCAGTGCGCTTGAACCAAACGCTCACGCTGAAGTTCATTCCCCAGGCGTATCCATCAAAGGACTGCACAGTTACCTTAGTATTACCGTCGAAGACCGCCGCCTGACCGCATATTCCCGCATCGTACGTCAACGAACCGCTGACGCTCACGGCCGAGTCAGAAGCGAAGCCGGTACTGTCTGTGACGTCACTCTCGAACTTGAAGAACGCTGTGAACATTTAACAGAAACAATAATTTTCATTAATTTGTTTTTCTTCATAATATTCACATAGGACAGTCCTATGGATCGGAAACTGCAACAAAACAATTTATTTTTGTCGGACCAACAAACTTTATTAATGCGGGAAATGCACTTTTCTGGATTTGTGTTATGATCAGAATATTTATAAGGTTCAAAAACAAGATACAGATCTTACTGTCATTCGGGCCAAAAAACCACATGTAATGATGTGACTTTCCGAAATCTTCAAAATAGCAAGCCGTAACGTAATCGGCAGTAAACCCACACCAGACTCTATCTGTTTTGGGGGCTGACTTATTTGAGTGAATTTCGATTATATTCGTACGATAAATGATGAATTGTTATTCTCAATCATACACACTTTTATCAACTAATTGCAATGTACATTTCATCTCCACTGCTCAATTTAAAACTAACTATTAATTTAAATGCATGATTTACGGCGCAGATTACGATGAATAAAGTAATCTTTGTAAATATTATCTTTCAAAACTCTACATAGTTCTAAAACTGCAATTGCTATATGTTGTCTTACCCAAAGGAGGTATCTCATGTGACCATGGCTGCGTTGTCGTTGGCAACGTCGTAGTCGGAGAAGCAGAATCAGGACTCGAGAGAATATCCGTCGTTGTTCCCGAAGTCGGGTCGGACGACGAGGGAGAAGCTGATGTCGACGTCTTCGTGATTGCCGCCGTCGAGGTCTGATCGGCCGGCGAGGCGGAAACGGATGATGGCATCTCCGTGGTTGTCGGCATCGAAGTCGGATCCGACGACGAGGCAGAATCTGATGTCGATGTCGTCGTGGTTATCGGGGTAGAGCGAGGCACTACAGTCGATGGGTTAGTGGTTGAGCTTGTAGTTTGTTCTGTAGCTTCCTCTAAAATTAAAAAGAAGTAATGATACCAATAATGATTATGAATTTGTATACAGCGCTGTATAACAGTTAAGTCCAAAGCGCTTGAAGCATTGTTACCTTGGCTTTAGCTGAGCAGCCTTATTCAAGCGCTCAAGCATTTCAATGAATACATTCATGCCAAGTACCCATTTACTACACCTGGGTTTAGAGCATCAAATGTGGATAAAGTGTCTTGCGGAAGGACACACGTGTCGCAGCTGGGAATCAAACCCACGAACCTCGTATGTAAAGATAAACGCCAGAACCAATATACCACGACACGTCCACAGCTGCTAATAATTGTCATGTTCCTATGTGTTGTATCATCCTCCTCATCTTCCTATATTATATAATTGACCATACACCACAAAACGACCAATAAGTCAGGAACAATTATTTTGCTGATTTTCACATGACATTAAAGTAGATGACCTTACCTTTATAATGGTATATGATTTGTTATTTTCGGACTATGCAAACCCTTTCGAAATAAGCAACACAGATTTTGAATATGGCTGAAGCAGTTTTAAAACAAATACCGGCGTCCATTTAACATGTTTAAGTGCTGTAATCTGCTCATGTTTTAATTAACATGGAAACATGATTTCTGACGCTCAAATTTTCAGTGAAGGTAGATTAAGATATCCTCATTCAGGATATATCAAAATCCTGAATTTCATATTTCAAACAGAATTCGACTATTTCAGCTAAAAAACAGAGAAACTACCACCGCGACGTAATGGTTGATAATACATTTAAACTGTAGTCAGAAGTTGATACGTTGCAATTCGAATGCAAATGAGACGAAGGTGGTTGAGAGAATCAAGCGAGAGGAGATAAGTTATATCGTAGAATGCTGACGATTACGTATGTCTCAGAAGTGCAGTGAAGTTCGATAAAAGAAGTACCACAAAAAAATTAAAAAAAAGTACATGATTGTAAACACTTAACATGCTTAAGACTGTACTAGAGTTCATTGGACACATCATCGCGATATAGAGTTTTTGATACCAACCATTATTAGGAGGCATCCAAAGAAATGTAATTTAAAGTATTATGATACCAGGTCCGATTTGTAGAATTTCTAAAAGGCTAATATAAAACAGTATAATGATAGTATTAATCCCGTCATATAATACAATGCGAGCCCAAACACTATTTGCAACACATCCACTCCTTGGGGAGCATTCCTTTCAAGCAGCATGTGGCATGTATGGACATTGCGAAAATCATTTGACAGAAGAATTTCTCATATATTATCATCAGGTTCCCGTTAAACATGTTTCAAGTTGACCAAGCCGTAAAAAGGGAGGGCGAGCGAGAGGACTGGTGGTGAGAGGGGGGAGGGTGCGAGGGGGAGGAGAGCTACGAGAGAGAGATACCCTCCCCCCCCCCCCCCCCCCCCCCCCCTCGCATCAAAAAGTAAAATAAAATATAAATACAAAAATAAAATAAATAAAATAAATTAAATAAATAAAATAGGTAAAATAAATAAAATAAATAAAATAAATAAAATAAATAAAATAAATAAAATAAATAAAATAAATAAAATACATAAAATATATAAAATAAATACATAAATACAATAAAATACAATACAATTAATGAAAAAAATAAAATAAATAAAATAAATAAAATAAATAAAATAAATAAAATAAATACAAACAAATAAAAATAAATAAAAATAAAAAAAAATAAAATAAATAAAATACATACAATAAATACAATAAATAAATAAATAAATAAATGCAAAATAAAATCAAATCAAATCAACAACATACAAACAAACACACAAACAAAACAAAGAAACCAAAAACTCCTAAGGTTCAAACAAACTCATAATAATTGTGGTATAATTTGGATGATAATATATCAGATATTCTAATTCATTCTAGATTTATATTGGTATTTGAAGAGCCTAATTCCAAAATGCGCTAAATTCCTTTTTTTTTAAGTTAGGGAGAAAATCAGGTTTCTTTGTCCAACACATGCCTTTGGGGATATGAAAATGTAATGGTCCATATTTTGGTTTTGATCGTGTAACTTGCCCTCAAATGTGGCTTTCTAGATAGCTACGTAGCTTATTAATGTAATCATTGCGTTAACTTAATTTGTATGGAAAGTGGATTTAGCGCCTTTTGGAACTAAGCTCTTCATTTCTTTTGCCTCACCCGTATAACGTGTCTCAGGTGACGACGGCAAGGTTGTCATCAGCGACGTCGAAGTCGGCGAAGTAGACTCGGGACTCATGAGAATATCCGTCGTTGCTCCCGAATTCGGATCGGACGACGAGGGAGAAGTTGATGTCGATGTCTTCGTGATTGCCGCCGTCGAGGTCGGATCGGGCGGCAAGGCGGAAACGGATGTTGGTATCTCCGTGGTTGTTGGCGTCGAAGTCGGATCGGACGACGAGGCAGAAGCTGATGTCGGTGTCTTCGTGGTTATCGGGGTCGAGCGAGGCACTCCAGTTGATGATGTGGTGGTTGCGCTTTTCGTTTGCTCTGTAGCTTCCTCTAAAATGAAATAGAAGTAATAGTGGTATTCGATAATGCATTTAAACTGTATTAAGACTTAGATATATGAGAAACATTGCAATTCGAATGCAAATGAGACAAAGGCGGACAAGATTTCATGGATGATTTAACACCAACTTATTTATCTTCAGAATTTGAGAAATTATCATCATGAAATACAACTGCCAAAGTCTAAACCCGAGTTTTTGAGACGTATAGTTTCGTTTATTATAGCTCGAAAGCATTTAATCGTCTCTCTTTTGAAATACGAAACTTAGGCGCACTCACCACCTTCGTACGCACCATTAGATCGATTGAACTCGTGGATTGAGCATTGTCTTGCCCTCGTTACTTTACATTTACTTTAGATTTGACATTCCTTTCTTCATGTTAGTTTTGTTTTCTCTTTTTTCTTTTAAAACGTAAATATTACTCCCATCCCCTTTAGCTTTACAGCTGCATCAAGTGATCAAGGACTTGTCTTGTCTCGTTTTGTTTTCGTACTTAACCTTGATTTGTTCATGGTATCTGTTTTTAGGGGTTTACTCGTAGATTTCTTTCTAGTCATTTATCTGCATTTAACTGATTTATTGTTTGTTTGTTTTCTCTCACATTAGTTTATTAGATAATTAAGTTTTATTACTATACATTTATTGTCTCACTCCCTGTATTCATATTGTTTTACGTGTTATTGTATTAATCACTGTATATTAATTGTTATGTTATGTGTGTTGACCCCATTGAAAATCAGTTATGCTGAAAGGGCAATTTACCCTATGAGAGGAAATACATAAATTAATGAATTAATTCATACATAAGTTACGTTAAAACAACATATCTTCAAAATGCCCAAGACCTGCTTACTTCTCTAGAGAACGCTTCAGCAAAGGTTGGTTTGTTCCTCAACCCAAACAAAACCGAGTACATGACATGAAGATACTGATCATCCTCCAATCATCTCCAGGGAAGGCTCACATATTAAGAAAGTCAATGTATTGTTGTACGTAGGATCTTATGTTGCTGTTTCCAAGAAAGATTTCTTATCACACAGAGGTCAAGTATGTAATGAATTGCATCGAATTTGGCAATTCAGCATTTGAAGATCTACAAAAGTTACAAATGTCAGGGCCTACGTGGAGAGCACACTCGGATGTAGTATTAGTAGGTCATACCGTCACGGTTAGAGTTTAAACCCAAATGGTTGCTCGAACAAGGGGGGGGGGGGGGGGGTAGTGTGCTTAACTCCAGTAGCGGGGGTCGGTCCGATGGTGAGTCGGTCGTCTGTCGATGTAGTTGGTTTGTCCATGGTCGTTGGGGGTGGGGCAGTGTTAGCATGAATGGTGTTAGCTTCAGATTTCGGCTTCTTACAAGCGCGCGAAATGTGTCCAAATTCCCCACAATTAAAACAGCGCGCAGACTCGGTCGAGACAAACACACGGTAGTTGTTCCCCGAGTGAATGAAATTAATGTGGTCTGGAGGGTGACGTTCGGGTTCATTAGTACTTGGACTTGTCGCCGAAAGCTCATGACATGTGTCAGTTTCTTATTTTTCAACCCGAGTGGAATGGGCCTGCACTGGGAAACAACTTTACAAAAAAAAACCAAGTTCTCCACCGCAACAGAATTGGGAATTTCAGGGTACACATTTTATAGAATAATCTTAGTGGTGGGCGCACGAGAGAGGGGTCAATTCAACGAAAGACCCCTCAAAGGTCATACCACGATGTACCGCACTCACCACAGATTCTTTACAATTGAGATAAATGGCTATTCGCCCATTCGAAATCCGTGATGCAGAAACAACTTGTTCTGGTGGAATGTTCTTTAAGAACGCATCAATGTAAGTTTGAATCGAGACATTGTTAATGGCGCTAAAAGAGACGCCATTGTTCCTTGTTACGTGTTTAAACTGTTCAACCCCTACAATAGTAGGGTTACCAATAGGGCCTTGCGCTTGGCCCTGTACATGTCGATCCGATTGACCGGCCATACAGCACAGCCAATGCGGAAAAGCACACACCAACCCCCCAAAAAAAAAACACCACAAAATAATTTAAAAATAATAACCCGACAAAGCGAGGACTGGTCTAAAGGAATCAGTGCATCAAAATGATACAACCTATACAAAAAAGGACAAAACCGGAGCCCAAAAAAAAACACGACCTACCTCAAAGAAAAAGAAAAAAGAAGAAAGAAGAAGAAGAAGAAGAAGAAGAAGAAGAAGAAGAAGAAGAAGAAGAAGAAGAAGAAGAAGAAGAAGAAGAAGAAGAAGAAGAAGAAGAAGAAGAAGAAGAAGAAGAAAGAAGAAGAGAAGAAGAAGAAGAAGAAGAAGAAGAAGAAGAAGAAGAAGAAGAAGAAGAAGAAGAAGAAGAAGAAGAAGAAGAAGAAGAAGAAGAAGAAGAAGAAGAAGAAGAAGAAGAAGAAGAAGAAGCCCTTCCATGCTATTGTACACATGGTAGGATCACTTATATATCAATAAGTAAAAATTGCCAGAAATTGTCTATTGCTAAAACTAATTTAACCTAACTAACCTAAACTAACCCTAACTAATTTATGCCTGTGAATACATATTTTATGTTGGGGAAATTCATGGCATTAATACATAGATATTCCCAAGTGTTTGAACTCCGCTTAAAACTTTATAGGGAGATGATTCAAGATCAAAACTGCCCGAAAACTGACCACTTTACTGTATTACTTTCTCTTTACCTTTGTCGCAGTTGCGTCCAGTAGTCCCTGGCGGGCAGTGGCATTCGTATGATGTCATATCTCCTCACACCAACCACTGATACACGGGTCGCTGTCACAGTCTAAAATGTGAATAGGATGAAGATCCCATTTTAAAATATTACTTACTGATTACTGATTTTGCAATTCCCTTTAAGTGATAGTTGAGTTTTGGTAAAACTTAATTTAGTAACCGAAACTTACACCATTACAGTACAGACTAATACTATAACTCCGCCATGCTCGAAATGTATACACAATTACAAACGACTAAGTAAAAACCCTGTTATCATTCAAGAAGAGCCGTTACAACTCAAAAGGGCGCTTTTTAAAATCATTGGTTTCAACCTTTTTCATACCAAGTTGTGCATGTGATGTTTTGTTAAAATAATAAATTATAGAGATATCACCAATAACTATTTAAAAACCTCTTGAAATTGTTTGAAAAAAGTATATGAGCATTTTATGTATATTTGAAAAGAGTCAATTAGATATCGTCTAGCCAGACGATCAATACAATCAAATTTTACTACTTTGAGAGCATTTGAAAGGTATTGATTCTCATTTTACATGTTTTATTCAATAAAATTTCAAATGGAATTCAAACCAACCATTTAGTCAGGGGCATTTTGGAAAGTACCAATAATCAAGTGTAACTTTAATAATGTTAAACAGGTCATATTGCTAATCTATAATTAGTAGGTACCCGCGAGGGCACCCACATATATTGGTGACTCAGGTAGGAACCGCGGGCTTCAAAGATCCCCCTTTTCAAGTTATGCGATTTCGTATATTTCTTATTGTTTCTGTCAAATCATGGGGGGGGGGGGGGGGGGGGGCACGTGCCCCGTGCCATCGCCCCCCGTAGCTACACCATATATGTAATTATAATCAAATCTCATTTTTTACCTGGAACTCTACAGATGCGGTGACCCCGGGGATACCGATTCGACTTTCTCTCCCACAGGCATTCTCCATGAAGCGGGATAGGGGTATCAGCTTCGGGATGGTCTGCACCATTCTGGCTTCCGGTTTGGTTAGGACTTCAACCTCCCTGCACGGCCGCATGGGTAGGGTGTAGTTGAGACCGTAGCCATCCTTACAGTAGGGATGATATCGCGTGGTCCCCTGATGAAGAGACCTCTGGGGCTTTCAAAGAAGAAAAAAAGTCTTACAATTATGTAATATCATAATATTGTTCTATATTTTGATACCACATTGTTTAAACTGCCGTGGCTACCGCAATAATCAAGTCTGTATTACAGCTGTCTGCATAGACAGGGTGTCGTTAATACCGTAACCATCTTTACATCATTATGTTGACACGTGGTCCACTCGGGCTATACAAGTGATAAATACGTGTTTAAAGCGATTTTTTTTTAAACAATAGCTTATCATATTTTTAGGATTACCATGGTTACAGTCTTAAAATGGCCGATGTTTTCAATATTGCACCATATTATATCATATTGTGTACTGTCATGGATACCGTATTCAATAAGCCCGTAAGGCAGCATGGTACGTAGAGTGTAGTCGGTTAACCACTTCAACCATGCCACCATCACACCACACTCTAAACAAAAATAGATCAAAATGTTCAGAAACCTAGGCAGCCGGCACCTATTCTAGTCAAAATGATCCGGAAAGCGTTTTCCCGTTATTAAGTACAATTTTGAGAGATTTTCCGGATCATTTTGACTAGAATATTACAGGTGGCAGGCTTGACTAGGTTTCTGATCATTTTGACTAGTTTTTGTTTAGAGTGCATGATTTATTGATGTGTCCTTTGATGAAAAGACCCCCTTGGGCTTTTAAGTAATAAATGCGTCTTTTAAGCGATGTTTTATTATTAAATTCTACTTTATTTGATAACGTATTTGTTTAATTGCCATGGCTACTGTCTTCAACAAACCCAGACGGGCCGCATGGGTAGGGTTGTATGTGACACCCCATATGGAACAATCTTCCCCTCAATATATTCACACTTCTCACAATGTCGATACATTTAAGTCCAGGTTGAACACTCATAGCCTTATGTGATCGTAAAATTATTTGTTATTTGTGTCTAAAACCATACTACTTAGTGTGGTTAATTGTATATTACAAGGCTATTATTATTATTATTATTATTATTATTACAACTATTATTATTAACAGCAGGATGCTATCACGTGGTCCGCTGATGCAAATACATTTTAGAGGAACCTAGTCAACTTTGTTGACATATGCACAAATTGACGAAGGATTAATACAAATATGTATTTCTGAGATCCGATTATGTCCGCTAAGTAATACATGAAAATTCCACGTGCCATACAACCGAAAAGTTAGCGAAAAAGCACAGTGATGTTTGATTACTCATTGCACTACATTTGTACACAGTTAAAAATCTCCCATGAAGAACATTCAAACCCCTACACTGTAATCATAGATACATTTATAACGAAAAATAAATTCGGAACCCCGGAACCGTTACAATGAGTTAACCCTAAAAAGGCCGGGTGGAGGGGGGGGGGGGGGGGGGGGGCATAATGCCCCCCCCCCCCCCCCCCCTCTCCGCGATTTTTTGTATTGCTCCAAAACGCGGTAAGATGACGCGCCGCTGCTTGGTGACTTTTTTCTTTTGGGTCTTGTGCATATTTTAAAACAAAATTTGAAAATCGGACCTACCGTTACGAAGTCACGTCTATGCATGTAAGCCCGAAAATTGCTCAATTTTTGTGCAAAACATATGGAAATATCAGTTTTCGTAAAAGGAGGTATATCATTGGTCTTTTGGTCTTGTTTACATTTTATATGTTTGTTTTGGGGTTCAAAATAGTTGAATTATAGTTAGAAAAAAGAAAAAAAAACACAATAAAATTCATAAGAAATTATAAAAACAATAGAAAACATAAGGAAGAACCTGGCTCTTCCAAATTGTGTTGTCGTATTATAATTCCAAATGCTCTAAAGAATATATGTAGTGAAAACCAGAGTTTAATTATGAAGAATATATGATTTATGGGTAAAAATATGAATTTTATGACCTTATTTGCATAAATTACCATATGCAAATTAATGAATTTTCAAAAAATTACCATCGTATTCTATACACTTCACTTATCATGTGTGCAATTTTTCACGGCGATCGGCCGCTCCGCGGCCGAGATCTTAGGAGGGGGGGGGGGGGGGGGGGGGGGGGGGCATAATGCCCCCAGCCTGCTGAAGACCTCAAATAGCCCGGCCTTTTTAGGGTTAAGATAATAATAATAGTGGATACTTATAATATAGCGCCTGTCCTATCGTTCGACGCTCGTGGCGAATCATGTGAGAAATTTTGTGGTTTGTTAAAATGTCACAACTTCCCTTTAAAACGATGTTATACTATACTAGTATTAAATTGAACAATACTTGTTATTTCATATTGCACCATATTGGCCAACATTAAACACGATCTAAGAAAATCGTTTCATAAAAGCGACAAAACATGTATTGCATTAATCCACGAACCAGCCCTAATTGTTACCCAGCTAGCCACCTGACGTCGGGCCGATGTCGGAAGTTGGTTGCCGGATGTCGGCATATCGCCGTTGGCTCGAGGTTAAAATGTCCGCCAGCCCAACATCGTCACGACGTCATTTTTGTGATATATTGGCATAACGTCATTTTCCGACAATGGCCCAACATCATCTCATGACATGATGTTGGGCCATTGTCGGAAAATGACGTTATGCCAATATATCACAAAAATGACGTCGTGACGATGTTGGGCTGGTAGACATTTTAACCTCGAGCCAACGGCGATATGCCGACATCCGGCAACCAACTTCCGACATCGGCCCGACGTCAGGTGGCTAGCTGGGTAGTATGGTTAAAGGGATAGTTGAGTTTTGGTAGAGAGGGCACTACATAAAATAATTTTGTGTGAGATAATGAAAAACTGAGCGTCAAATTTGAAATAGCATACCATTATAATGGCAGAATAAACTTTATTTGATCAATATTGGTTCGGAAACGGCTGAAATATCCATAAATATGTCCATTTGTAATAAATGTGGGGCCCCACAAGTATTCGATAATTTTAACCAGCCGATAAAATTCGTTTTAAAATGCTTCCTCTTTTCAATTTTTTTCAAAAGAGGTTTTTAGATAGTTATAATCACTATTTCAACGAAACATCACATGCACAATATTTTATTTAAAATGGTTTAAACAAATTGCCCTTTTTTAAAGCGCCCTCTTTAGTTTAAACAGCTCTTTTTGAATGATAACAGGCATAAACTTAGTCGTTTGTTATTCTTTAATTCCTTTTGAGCACGGTGGAGTTATAACTATTAGTTTGTAATGTAATGGTGCAGGTTTTGGTTACTAAAATTGAGTTTTACTAATACTGTACTCTCTCTACCAGAACTCAACTATCCCTTTAATCCAAATTACAAGAATTAATTAATCGTATTTACCAATCATGAGCAGATTGACTGCAAGAGATGCACTAATTATCAGAAATCCGCGGAGCTCCATCATCTGTAAAAAAACAAAACAATAACAGCAAAACAGCCTTACAATGTTAAAGTGATCCATTAACATTGCCAAAATTCAACCAAAATCACTCGGAGCTTTGACACTTCTCTTGTACCTTGATGAACTTAAGATGAACTATTTCTACCATAGTCAAGAGTATCCGAATTATAATACTAAATCCTCCATATTATTCGAATTCGGACACTTTACGCATCGGGATAAAATCAGACAACGATTTTCTTTTTTTTTTCACTTGGTAAAGGTAAACATTATTCCCTTTCTGCAATGTCGTTACTGTAATTTGCATGTTATTGTCATTGAATGTGAAATACATTAGTTATAGTTTCATGCAATGTACTTGTGTCATCTTGATGCTAACATATCACAATTTTTATATACGCGTATATATATCTTGTAAAACAAAGCACACAAAGAGTACAACAGGAGACAAACTCAATTTTCATAACTTTTTTTTTTTTTTTTTTTGCGGATCGCAAAACTTTTTATTCGGGCCACCAACATTGGAAAAGTAAGGGTCTAGCCCGACGGCCCGACTAGGTCACCAAGAAAAAAAGAAGAAGATCGTTTCAAGCATTGTTTCATGGAATTAATATGCTAACACAAAACATGATTGTAATGACTAATAGTGTTTGATTTAATGCAGGGACAAACTAAATATGACTTAGGATAAAATTTAACTCTCTCGTGATAATACGCCTACGGGCCAAGGGGTATTTCAACCTTGTTCGGTGGCTTTCCCTGTCTAGTACTCATAAAAACCTCTCTTACTTAGCTTAAACATGCACTACGTTTATTTCAAATGATACAATGTTCTGAGCAACAAGCAGTTTCCCTAGTCCCCAACTAGGTTTAGCTGGGTAAGCCTTATATACCCATTAATTTAACCAAAGTTCTTACAGAAAATACCGTGCGTCCCAAAAAAAACTATACACTTTTGAAATGGCTGCCGAATAAAAAATATATGATTTTGGGGGAAAAGTTGTATATGTATGGAAAGCTCATAAACTCAACTTTCATATGACACCAAAAAGTCCGAAAATAATTCATGCTTGGGTGAGCACTGCTCACTTTTGTAAAGGGTATGAAAATTAGGTTGCGCAGGAATTAGCCTTCCAATTTGTGAGAGGTAAATCCTTTGGAGCTTACGGAATTGAGGATGATATGACGAATTTATGATTAATTGTGATGAGTTTGGGTTTGCTGAGTGAAATTTGTGGTTTATGGGATTAACATGTTATGCATGAGTGAACAGGAATTGCATTTATTATTGTAGCATTGTAACTTTCCCTGGTAGACTTAGTGGTGTGTTCATGTGAGTCAGGACGGGGTGATGGTACATGGTGCAGGGGAGGTGAAATGTAGGGTAGGACTTTGTTGGGTAGATGGGATAAGGAGAGGACATGTATGCCCTCCTCCCCCCCCCCCCCCCCCCCCTCTCTCTCTTTCTCTCTCTCTCTCTTCCTGGGTGTGCTTGTGCATATCTCGACAATTCATATTCGTTGGTCTTCACTCCAAAATATCCAGACCACCTTCCCTTATCCCGAATTCTACCTACATTTCCCGAATTGGACTGGTTGCTATTATCCATTGACACCTGAAATCAATCACAATCTATCAGTCAATCAATCGATACCGTGAATTAGACAATCAACATTCAGCTATCAATCACTTAATCAACCATGTATCAGTCAATCGGTACATGTACATGTACCATCACCCCATCCTGACTCACATGAACACACCACTGAGACTACCAGGGAAAGTTACAATGCTACAATAAAAAAATGCAATTCATGTTCACTCATGCATAAGAGTTTGGTTTAATAAACCATAAAATTCACTCAGCAAACCCAAACTGATCGCAATTGATCATGAATTTATCATATCACCCTCAATTTTGTAAGCTCCAAAGGACTTACCTCTCACACATTGGAAGGCTAATTCCTGCGCAACCTAATTGTCATACCCTTTACAAAATTGAGCAGTGCTCACCCAAGCATGAATTATTTTCGGACTTTTTGGTGTCATATGAAAGTTGAGTCCATAAGCTATCCATACATATAAACCTTTCCCCCCAGAATCATATATTTTTTATTTGGCAGCCATTTCAAAAGTGTATAGTTTTCAAAGGATTTACCTCTCACAAATTGGAAGGCTAATTCCTGCGCAACCTAATTTTCATACCCTTTACAAAAGTGAGAAGTGCTCACCCAAGCATGAATTATTTTCGGACTTTTTGGTGTCATATGAAAGTTGAGTCCATAAGCTATCTATACATATAAACCTTTTCCCCCAGAATTATATATTTTTTTATTCGGCAGCCATTTCAAAAGTGTATAATTTTTGTGGGGACGCACGGTATAATGTGTTTAATGCTTAGCCACGTCACCCACAATGGACTTAGCATACAACTAAGCTAGCGGGCTTTAATGAATATGGGCCCAGGTGGTTCACTTTAATGATAGGGTTTATTTGGGAATTTCCACGGGGAAGTGCATGGACATGAACGGAAAACTTATTAATTAGCTCTATATCAAATCTTATTATTTGTTGTTTTGATTAAATCATGATCTATTTAATTTCACATGATTTTCTTTAGTTATCCGGCGTCTCCTTATAGGTGACCTCCACTGTCACTTTTAGTCTTTCGTCACAGGTATACAATATGAGATGTTGACTGTTTTTGAATTCTGAAGGATTTTATCTTTAAAGGGATCTAGTAACTTTGTTGACATGTTCAAAAAGTGATAAATGGTTGGTACAATGTATATTGTTGTTATATGACAGGCGCAGTTCTCGGGTGCAATTAACTCCCCGAAAACTCGTAAAAGCTTTTGAATTTTCAACTGCTATCGCCGGTGTGTCCGAAACGTGTCGCACATTTCCCTAAAATTTCGATCCCTCATAACTTCTTAATTTTAAGACCTATGTCAATGAAATTTACAGGAGACATTTAAAATATCCATAACATTATGTGTATGAAATTTCATCCAAAGTTATGCAGTAGTTTTTGAGAAAACCAGTGGTTTATTTTTCACCTTGGTCTGAAAGGGATGTTCGACAGGGAAATACCAATGTGTTTACATGTTTATAGACTTGAAAGTTCAGACTAACTTCTTGAGGAGTTTTGGCTTTGCCCATGCATGTTTTCATGTACAAAACGTGATTTGAAAAAAAGTGAGTTTCATATAAAACAACTGAAAAGACATCTACGACACCGATATTATTTCCCGTAATGAGCATGCGCAGTTCAATCGTCTGTACAACGAAGCCAAATCTCGCCCGCAGTCCTGTCTTCTGCCAGTAACGATAAGCGGTCTACAACTATTATTATTATTATTATTATTTATTCGGCATTTCAAACAAGTACAATGTAACGATACAAAATTAATGATGAATTTACAAACAAAAAAGACATAAAAGCACCCCTGATGAGTCTCCCCAAGCTGCCTGGCAGGAAAAAAGAAATCTACATTTCTATAACCCATTGGGTCTTTCCTAGCAACTTGGGGAGGCCACCAGGGATGCCTTGTACATGAATATTTCAATATTGCAACTATTTTAACGGCTTAACTCGTGGAATGCATAACAATTAATCAGTACATAATACAACATTTTAAAATTTGTTTGTAACATCAACATTTGAAAGCATGAACATAATGTATATGATAGAACATCATCAAAGTAAGGGCAAGTGAGTGGAGAGCGATATACGAACAACAAGAATAGGGAAAAGCAAAAGGAGAGAAGATGAAAAAGAGATTAGATGGGAAAATGAGAGAATCAGTAGGAGAGAGGGATTTAAGAATTAAGAGCTAACATGTCATTAGGTAAATTTGAATCTTTCACTTTCACAAATTTAAATGGCAAGAATTTACAAAAATTTCAGAAGCAAACTACCAATCAAGGCAAGACAATGATTATAGTCTATTAATTGTCTGCATCAACACAAATACGTTGTAAATGATTGTTATTATCAATGTTATTACTATCATTATTACATTCTACAGCGTGAGTTACCAATTATGAACATTTAAAATCTTTCACTTTTACTAATTCAAATGGCAAAATATACAAACATTTTAGAAGCAAACTACTAATCAAGGAAAGACAATAGCCTATTAATTGTACTGCATCTACTCAAATATTGAGAGTCCTATCAATCAATAATTGTATCAACAAACATTTAATAATTTCGAACTATATTAAGTGTATATAATTAAACTTATCATCGTTGTTATTATCATTGTTATTACTATCATTATTACATTCTACAGCGTGGGTGACCAATTATGAACATTTGAAATCTTTCACTTTTACTAATTTAAATGGCAAAAATATACAAAAATTCTAAAAGCAAACTACTAATCAAGGAAAGACAATAGTCTATTAATTGTACTGCATCTACTCAAATATTGAGAGTCCTTTTAATTATTAATTTTATTAACAAGCATTTCATAATTTCGAACTATTTTAAATGCTATATAATTAAAACTATCATCAATTCTAGCAAAATAGCGTTTTACACCGGATAATGTTGGTAAGTCTTACGCAATTTGACATAAAATACCAACAATTATAATGTCGTAATGGATTTTTACTTTCATGATTCATTTCGTGCATGATAGGTGGGTATTGAGCTTCGACGAGTGGCATTGACGGGGAAAATAATGACAAAAACAAATACATTTTCAACATATTCACAATGAGTGCAATACTTTGGAGGTCATTGTTGTTGTGAGTACTGGCATTCGCTGATCTATGAGTTATAGATTACTGCCACAACAATGTGGAGAGCAGCGAAAATGCTGTGCTTAATTTTGTTTATAATACCACGGCGCTAGCATTCTACCATCGCTCTCAAAGCATATTGAATGATGCACGATACAGGAGTAAACTAGCCAAAATTTACAATTTACACGCGGCACAATACACATGTTCTTTAATCGAATAGACACATTCTACGCAAAATTATGCATGTCGAACCGGTACAATCAACTACTACATGTACTAATTGAATTGATGACTTTGAACGTTGGTGAATGTTTTCGATGTCAAGTTGTATAATTTGTGAGTTAACAAATCGAAACTACCTCTATTCAAATCATGGATAATACAGTTTTTGCTCTATATGTTCATTGCCTTGAAACTAACAAGTAACATACATCAACAGTTCATATTTATTTCATATGATAAAGTCAGACTTTTAGTTTTATAATTCACTCAGTTTCATTTATTTTTCTGTTTCTACTGGAATTTTGTTTTACAAATTTAGTTAGGGCCAGGCCTTCAACATTTGGATTTCAACGCCATCATGTTCATGCTGAGGACTGAAGGAATGGAAGCAAAACCGTACAGCCTAACGTAATTGAGGACGCAGACGAGATGAAGATGAATTCATGATGATCTGTGGTCAATGTTTACCAAAGTCCATGTAAGTATTCCATTAATTTAGACTGGGGATAAATTTGACTGGGGTCTACTCTAGAATTATATTATTTTGTATTATTAATATGAAACATTAAGCTACAGTACTATAGGAAATAATATAACAAGTTCACAGCATAATACCTTTTTGTTTAATCTGACAAATATTTTAATGATTGAAAATGAGCAAAGAAAAATAGGCTTCGCCGGGAATCAACCCGAGACCTCCGGATTGCTAGACCGGTGCTCAAACCATCAAGCCACGAAGACTTTTGAATGGCGGGCATTCCCATGAAACCCTTTTCAATGCTCGATTAGTCAGAAGCTATATAAACTGGGCCAATCCCAATGATAATTAAATCAAATTTTATAGAGAAAGGCGCAGGATCACGCGAAGTGATGCAGCATTTTTATTAATTAAATTCAAACATAGAGGAAACTGACTAGAAATATTTAAATGATTTAAAATGAGCAAAGAAAAATAGGCTTTGCCGGGAATCGAACCCGAGACCTCCGGATTGCTAGACTGGTGCTCAAACCATCAAGCCACGAATAGGCTCAGTTGATATAAACTGGGCTCCAAAAGAAACTTATCACTTCTTCAGAGCGACACACATTAAAATCCAAAGCATAAAAAGTAATCATAATTGGGCATAGAAAAGATATAATACCCCGTAGCAAGCTCATCTAAACAAATTATGTTTGCTTTAGTCAGCAAAGAATAAATCAAGGTGAAATCGCAATAGGTAATTTTTCAAAAATCACAGAAACTGCTCGCTTTTCCGGGCACAGAGCTCGGTACAGACAATAGCCAGTCTAGTGGTTACATAACCCGCTTTGAAGTTGAATGAATAGCTATTGAAAGTTCTGAATAGACCGCCTTTCGTAGAGGTTCGCAGCGATAGACCGGCAGCCCAGAGGTCTTTTGTGCATCGAAAAGCGTACTGATTGTTGAACATATGGATATTTAGAGGAGAATGTAACAAATCCAATAATATGAGTCTCCATGGGTGTATCCGTGAATAAAGGGGTCCTTTGCGCCTCCAAAAGTTGGCCCCTGGGGATTGTCCGATGCTTCTATTTTGTGCGATTGTACCGTGTTAATCGTCGATCACGACTCGCCGCGGCGGGGTAAGCGCATCGTAGACAATGGAGAAATCACTGATGCATGTTACCTTTTTCGAACATTTTACGATGCCTGTTTTGAAAGACAAAATACACGTTGATGCATTGGGGATTATATCCAAAACCTCTTGGAACTTAACAAATATGTCTTACAGAGTACAGAATACATATTGGATACAAATGTCATCCGTTGAATTACCCTAGAGATGCCTCTGAATGTTGAAGATCGACTCGTTAAAGTTGTCTTTAAACAAATTAGCTTCCACTTTCAGAAATTGTATGTCCGTACGTAAATGTTATAAATGAACCCAGAAGAGACGGACACGATCGCTGCACAAACTCGTAAAGGTCAGTTTTATGTGTGTATTGGCGCCAAAGCTGCATGTAGAGGACAATAGACATTCTCTCGCAGGATCTCAAATCGGCTTATAACGCAAAAGGAGGCGACCTCGATAGGTGAATGTGTGTGTGTGTGTGTGTTTGTGTGTGCCCTGTCGCTATGCCATGCGCTCATATTAGGTCCTCTGCATTCGATTATTTTCTAGACGGGTGTTTATGTAATGTCATAAAATTAATTGGTAAGTGGAAGCCAGGCCTGTTTGATCTTGTTTTGGTGATGGGTTCATTAAAATGTATTTATATGGCCTTTGGCATTTTCAAACGTCCTATCAATATGTATTCTGTAATCTGTAAGACATATTTGGTAAGTTGCAAGAGGTTTTGGATATAATCCCCAATGCATCAACGTGTATTTTGTCTTTCAAAACAGGCATCGTAAAATGTTCGAAAAAGGTAACATGCATCGGTGATTTCTCCATTGTCTACGATGCGCTTACCCCGCCGCGGCGAGTCATGAGTGACGATTAACACGGTACAATCGCACAAAATAGAAGCATCGGACAATCCCCAGGGGCCAACTTTTGGAGGCGCAAAGGACCCCTTTATCCACGGATACACCCAGGGAGACTCATATTATTGGATTTGTTACATTCTCCTCTAAATATTTATATGTTCAACAATCAGTACGCTTTTCGATGCAAAAAAGAACTCTGGGCTGCTGGTCTACGAGCAGTTTCTGTGATTTTTGAAAAGTGACCTGTAGTGATTACATGGCATTTCTCTCGTTTTTGGCAAAAGCAAACTTGTAATTGTTGAGATATGCTTCATAATGAGAATAATAGCTTATCCGTGTCTAAATATGAATTAATTTGGTGCTATGGATTTTGGTGAGCGTCGCTCTGAAAAAGTGATAAGTTTCTTTTGGAGCCCAGTATAGCTTCTGACTAATCGAGCATTGAAAAGGGTTTCATGGGAACGCCCGCCATTTGAAAGTCTTCGTGGCTTGATGGTTTGAGCACCGGTCTAGCAATCCGGAGGTCTCAGGTTCGACTCCCGGCGAAGCCTATCTTTCTTTGCTCATGTTCAATCATTTAAATATTTATGATAAATATTTTGTAAGATTGGGGGAAACAGTTGACATGGAGGTACCTCAATGGCAATGTGCTTGGCTTATTTACCCTTGTTTCAATATAAGATTACACGCAAGGAATCATACTTTTCTTACATTGTGATATTAAACATAAGTTTTATTTGCTGGTCGGGCAAGCAAAATATACCGTTGACCGTTGCCAGGCATACATTTTTACTTAACGTGGCAATAGGGCTAGTGACAAACCCTGCCTAAGACAAAATTGCTAGAAACAAACAAATATAATGGAATACATCTCTTATTTTTCCTTCCCTGCCACATCTCTTTATCTGTTTACAGTTGATCCAGAAGTATAACTTTGCTCTGATGATGTGATGAGCATTGAAACCCTAGCCCCCTGAAATGAGTAGGTAGCCCCCCAAATTATCGTAGTGAATTTAAGGGAAATATTTTGTAATATCCATCAGATTTAAAAAAAAGTAGCCACCTAAAATTTAAAATTAATTCTTTCTCTGCGATTGAATTATTTCTTGTAAAAAATTGAAGAAAAATGTACAGCAAAATAAATTTCACTACCCATGTAGAATTTGTATTCCTTCCTTGTGTCCATTTTTATTAGAACCTGTGTGCTTTTGAAGTCATTTTTTAAATGGAATGTAAGTCTATATCATGTCTTTAAAATTATTTTTAAACAAGAAAATAATCTCACAACATCTCTACAAACCTTTGATTTATTTTTATGAATACTGATAAATATTTACTGTTAGTTTGAAGTAATCATCACAATAACTTTGATGAAGCAGTGATGGTGGTGATGCTGACGATGATCGTGACGATGATGACGGGGGGGGGGGGAAGTGATGATGATGATGATGTTGATGGTGTTGATGGTGATGATGAAGATGTTGACAATGTTGATGATGGTGATGATGAAGATGTTGACAATGTTGATTGCGATGATGATAATGACGTTGATGAAGCATGATGATGGTAATTATGAAGATGATAATAATAATGACGACGATGCTAATTTTAAAAATATTATGATGTCGATAATATTGATGGTGATGATGAAGACGATCATAAACGTAATGGTGTTGACAATAGTGGTGATGAAGATATCGACAATGTTAATCGTGATGACGATGATCATGACGATGATGAAGTTGAAGATGACGTTGATGAAGCATGATGGTAATTATGAAGATGATGTTAATAATGAAGACGATGCTAATTTGAAAATATTATGATGTTGATAATATTGATTGTGATGGTGAAGATGATGCTGATAATTATGATCATCATGAACGTAATGTTGATGGTGTTGACAATAGTGATGAAGATGTCGACAATGTTAATCGTGATGACGATGATCATGACGAAGATGGCGTTGATGACGATGACGAAGCATGACGATGGTAATTATGAAGATGATATTAATAATGAAGACGATGCTAATTTGAAAATATTATGATGTTGATAATATTGATGCTGATAATTATGATCATCATGAACGTAATGTTGATGGTGTTGACAATAGTGATGTGTCGATAACGATGGTGATGAAGATGTCAATAATGTTAATCGTGATGACGATGATCATGACGAAGATGACGTTAATCAAGCATGATGATGGTTATTATGAAGATAAAGATGATGTTAATTTGTATAAGTATTGTGATGTTGATAAGGTTGATGGTTATGATGATGCTGATAATTGTGACGATCATGAACGTAATGTTAATGGTGTTGTTGACAATGGTGACGATGTAGATAATGATGTCGATGATGATGTTGATGATAACTAAATGGTGACAACAATTGTGAGAATTACCACATTTAGGGAAAAATTTGACACCCGGTACCAAAAAGTAATTATATAAGATAAAATAATTAGCCTGAACAAATGAAATGTTCACCAAATGATTTGAAATATCTACCCATCTGATCCTGAAAAAATGAGAAAAACGAAACATCTTCTGGTATGGTTTTGTAAGAAAGATTACAAGTACACAACTATAGTCTTATGTATTTCTTTAAAATAAATGTTACGTAATAGGGTGTCAAATTAATCCCATTACGACAAAATATAGGTCATAACTTAAAGTTAGGACTTGCCATACTCTTTTAAATGATACCTAGTAGGTCCTACAAATTCCACTATACGTTAGAAATGTGCATATCATAGAGCAAGTCGTTATAATCAGACACACAACACACTGCACGAAAATGTAACTCTTGGGACTACCCGCACGCAAACGCAGAGCGGCGCGCGTCTTTTTTATCGACATTGTCGTGGATTTTTTTCCCGACATGACCCTGCAAAATAACGTTTCGACAGGATATTTCGTGTGAAGTCTTATGAATGTATGATTAATCATATATTACAGTTTCGGTTTTGCCCACGGGGGATAAATAGTGAAATGTTATACTTTTCTGAAGCTTAAAAAAACAAAAACAAATGCGGTACGGATTATGCCTAATTTTTAATATTTTCGCCAAATTTGTTGTTTAGATATTATATTCATCAGTAAATTAGGTTTTTCTTCTTCCATTTGATAATACAAATTTTGGTGAGGTTTCAAGAAAGATACGGCAGGTTTTCCAAGGCACTTCGATAGCGTTCAACTCGTAAACAACTTGTTTATTTTATGCAAATGGGGTGCTCCAGACGAAAGCTTTTCACGAGTTAATTGCACCCAAACCCCGCGCCTGATGATATGTTCACAGGGTATTGTGTGAACATTTAAAGTCAAATGGGCATAGTAATGAGCATAAATGCAAAGTGATATTCACTAACTCATTGCACTCACTTTGTACACGGTTTTCGCGGTCCAGTGGATAATTTAACATCTGAACATTTCAATCGTAAATATCTTTTTAACGAAAGGGAAATTTTAAAAACCAAAACCTGTCCCATGCTTGTATTGTTAATACGAATACAACAAGGTATGAGGGAACCGCTAATATTCCAATTGGATTTTGAGGATTTGGACAATGTTACTTAGTCCCTTTAAAATTATGTATAACTTGCTATTTTTGTATGTTCAAGAAGGCAAAGAAAAGCGCGATTTTACAAAACGGACCAGACCTACACTTTTTGTCAAACAACGGAGAAAATCGCTTCTAAAGTTCGAATCCATTCAGAAAAGCATCCTCAAAGATCGAGCGAGCAGTCGACCGATCGCTTTCAATGTTCGCTCTTCTGATCGATCATTGTAACAAGCCGCACCACGGTTTCCTGTCATTAATTGCAATACTAATTCACTCTAAAACTCGGCAGCAGCACCCGGCGGCCATGACCATAACAATTAACTAAAGTTTGGCGTGGCAGGGCAGTTTCTCGTTTGATTGTTCCCTTTATTTATTCATTCCCCTTTTCGTGAGTGATGTTCCGTAATATGCAATACGTTATTAGTCATACTAATTACTAAATGTAAAGTTTAAGGACCGGAAAGAAATTTGCATGAAAAATATATAAACAAAACCAACAAACAAAAACAAAAACAACTTTGCGCATATCACAAAATAAATTGGTCCCGTAAACATACGCGAATGCGACAGGCGATAATTTTAACAAAATGAACGACACAAATGCACAAACAAACACAAACATATGTAGGAATTCAAACCTGACAACCTCCCGATTGACACAATAATGTCTTGACGCCAATAATTATCAATGTTACTTCGATAAAACTCTTATTTGTATTACTGTAAATGGAAAACAAATGGGGGAATTTGGTAAAACAAAAATTCCCGAAAGTAGCGATGTACCTTACCAGTGACGTACAATGAAAACCTCTTTCATCCTTCGAAGGCGTTTTATTTTGTATTTATTTTGTATTTATTTATTTATGAATTCACAATTAAAAACATTGCAGAGTATAGGAAAACAATGGATTCGGAGGGATGGCCCATTCAGCGCCGTCTATGCAGACATTGCTGATCTACCATAGGGTCCCTTGACAACAATATAATTGGCAATAATTAAAGGGATAGTTGAGATTTGGGATAGAGGGTGTGTGACATAATAACAAAAACGAGTGTCAAGTTTAAAAGAGCATACAATTTGTATGAAAAAATTTACTTTATTTGATAAAAATCGGTTCGGAAATGGCTGAAATATCCATAAACATAACCATTTGTAGTTATTGTGGAGCCCCACAATTATTAGATAATTTTGAACCAGCCGTTACAAAAGTTTTAAAAATGCTTCTTCTTTTCAAAAATGTACAAAAGAGGATTTTAAATATTTGTTGATTATCTCTATTATCACTATTTCAACAAGAAATCACATGCACAATATTTTATTCAAAATGGTTGAAAACCACTGAGCGCCCTTTTGAGTTTAAACGGGTCTTTTTGTAATGATAACAGACTTTTTACTTAGTAATTTGTAATGTTTTATATTTATTTCAAGCATAATGAAGTTACTGTTGGTTTGTAATGTAATGATGCAAGTTTTGATTACTAACATTCATTTGTACCAAAACTGTACTCTTTTTACCAATACTCAACTATCCCTTGAACAGTAATTAACAATATAATCAACAAAAAATGTCAACGAGCAATTAACAATGAACAATAAGTAACGATGATTAACAATAATTAAAGGGTACCACCACCCAAAAATAATATAAATGAAAGGTAACCTCTTTAGTATTCCATTCCATCAACAAGTTCATACAAATATGTTTCCAGAAACAAATATATAATTGGAAAACGCATCACCATTCTAAAGCATGCATTCATGGGTCTGCATGTACGGGACTACTTTGTCCAGAGCGAACGAATCGCCCGGGATTCTATTGTCTCCAAATGTACGCGTTAATAGAATTGGTGTACTCGCAAATGTTTGGCCCGTACAGAACCAGGAAATAGTAGTGGTTCCGTAGGTGGTGGAAATTAATTGCTTTGTTTATGAATTACACAACCCTTTGCAAAATGTTGGGTATCTATTTGATATCACAAAACGATACCAAAACATATAATTATGTGTTGTTTTTTGCCCGGTGGTACGTCCCCTTTAACAATTAACATTAATTAACAATAATTAACAACATAATTAACAATAATCTCAACAACTTGTTAAGGTCAGTACCTAGAACACCGGGTGCAGAACTTTAATCTATACTACTAAATCAATATTATCACAGATTAAACACAATTTGGTATAAAAGAATGAACATTCTTGTTAAATACAAAAAAAACCGGCGAGGATTTCTTTTTCAGAGGGAAGACAATTATATTCATGTGCGCCTATATAAAGAAATGTGCGTTTAAGAAACTCTGTTTTGGGTTTTGGTAAACATTATTTTACGTTTGATATTAGTGAGTAAGTATAAAAGGATCTTTTGAAATAAGGTAGAGTTAAATCATCGAATATAAATGAAAACTTCGCCTTGCTGCTAATGATTTTAAACCAAATCGGTCATGCAAATCTATAATTGACATATGTCTATAAAGGCTAGTCCCTAACATGATTCGGCAAGCTCTGTTTTGTAGTTTCTGCATTAAATCAGTGTTTAATCAAATATTGGGATAATCATTGCATTATAGACAGTGTTCAAGTTATGTAAGTAAATATTATATCGCAAACGAGATAAAAGACCTATCAATTTACTAATTTGAATACAAATATTTTCAATGTGTAGATTCCACTTTAAATTTGAATCAAGTATCATACCAAGGTTCTTTGTAGACTGTGCATTTCGTATTTCCTTATCATTTAATGTTAAGTTTCATGACACCGTAGTCTATACAGGGTGGCCCAAAAAAAACGGAACGGGGCACTTCCAAAAATAAAGTAACAAATGTATTATGTCCATCGGATAGAGTGTCTTTTCGAATGAACAACGATACCAAAAACAGTCAATTTAGTCGTGTAGTTTTTTTGTTTTAGGGCGCTGTGAGTGACACCATGTCAGGTTCTCTTTTTGCCAATTTGTATTGAGCCAGCGCTTGATGAATCGCACGAACCGCCGTTCATAGCGTTGAGCATCGCGCACTATTGTTAGTGTGCACTCAGCCGTGTGCCGAGAGAATTGGCATGGTCGCTGAATGGTATTACGGGCAAGGAGTGCGGTTAAATTGGCATTGACTAGGTCGAAATCGACATAAATCGGCACCTGACATGGTCTCACTCACTGCGTCCTTAAACAAAAACGACCTGACCAAAATTACTGTTCTTGGTATCGTTTTTCATTGGAAAAGACACCATATCCGATGAACATAAACATTGTGGTATTATATTTTGGGAAGTGCCCCCGTTCCGTTTTTTTTGGGGCCACCCTGTATTAATTTCTGCTGAGGTTGAATAATTAAAAAGCGTACTTATCCGACGGCCAGTCGAATAGCTACTAAACCATGGCAAACAAGCATATGATACACCATTACTAGACAACTTATTCAATAAAAGGGATGGCTTAACGATGGCGAACACTTTTCGTAAATCAATTAAGGCAGCACTTTTTGAAAGGGCAATTTAGAATACTAGAAAATCATTTCGATTCACAACATCATGTTTTTAAGAATCTCAACACACTAATACAAAATTTAAATTAGAAAATTACAAATAAAATTAAAACACAATGTGTAAATTTATTCCATGATTGGCATCTTATAAATGGAATACAAGTAAATATTTGCATGATAGCAGATCTTCTCCGTGCCATTACTTGGCCGTTCGGAAAGATTAGGGATGACACTTTTTTTTCTGTAAATGGTTGACATGTCTACTTAACCTGTGCAAACGGATTAAATAATCAAAGCAGTTTGAAATTAGAACCTACAAATCTGGCCGTGTACACGTTTCGTTTGAATCGACCAGATAGACAGCTAAAATATAAAAAAAAAAAAAAAAAATGAATCAAAATTAATGAATTAAAAAAAACAATTGAGAACAAAATGAATAAATACAAATACATTCGGAAACCAACGAATTAATATTCTGTTCATGTCACTTCCGGGGCGTCCGGGGCATCATATTCCCGGGGCCTCGTAGTGTTTACATAACTTGTTGTATTTGGTTTAGCAATAAACGCGTGAAACAGGTTTTGGTTTCCCGTATTTTTCTTCCGTTAACAAGATACTTATGGTTAAAGTGTTCGGATTTGAAATTCTCTAGTGGATAATCTAAAATGTGTGCAAATTCAGTGCCATGAGTTTATAGTGAATATCACTTTGCATTTTCGCTCATTACTCGGTCATATGTATAACACTCATTTACCATGAAATGTTCACACATCACTCAATGGACATATCCGATTACATGCAGAAATACACATTTGATGAACGTTTCTTCAGCTTTTCCACATGTCAATAAGTTACTTGATCCCTGTGGCTTAGTGAATGTATCGTTATCGGCAGATACATGAGCCATCTTGGGCACAGAGCCTTCTTAGGACCTACTGTACGATATTATAGTATCGTATAGTGGCTAAGGACAAGCGGGGCGTTGCTACTCCCTTAATGCACGTCCTACCGCGGGCCTAGGGGGCCATGGGAGCTTTGGATTTAATAACATAATATTGAATATTTATATTGCGCAATATCCCCCTAATAAGGTGCTCAAAGCGCATTTCATTATCTCTGGTAATTTGGTACAGTTCAGACCCGCACAATTATCTTGTACACATTCTCAACTCCCCGGGGAGCATACTAGCGGCGGACAATCCTATAGGTGCACCAAGCTAATTTTCACCAGACCAGGTACCCATTTATACACCTTGGTAGAGAGCAGCAATGTGGATTAAATGCCTTGCTAAAGGGCAAACGGAGTAGGCAGGGTTCGAACTCGGGGTCTCACGATCAGAAAGACAATGGTCCCATTCTTTTCTCAAAGGTTGTATTATATCGGCGAGGAGAACTGAACTACTGATGTAGAGAATGTAAGGATTCGTTAATGAGCACCAGTCTGTCCATGGTCAGGGGGCCGAGCCCCAGGAATAACCAGACAACTTAAATATACAATTTATCTCCGTGCTGCCATAATTAACCATATTTCTATCACTGATTTTCACCGAATTCCCGTTTATAAGGGTACATAAGAGGAGGGGGGGGGGGGGGGGGGGGGGGGTGTTGTTGTCTGGATACCATTTTGTTTTCCCTACCCCCCTTGAACAAACCTGGTTATTTTATATCCCTCATTCATGTAAATGTAGAAAGATGGAAACGGATATAGTATTTGGAATATTTTAGATTTTCAACTCCTTTTATGTGTCGGCATGTTCTATAGAGTACCAAAACTGTGCCATCATACACATTTATTTTTAGAATTTCTTAATTTGAACTTGTTTTTTTTTTCTTCAAAAAAAGCATTTAAAAAACAGTGATTTCCTATTGAAATAAATTCATTCGGAAGGGCATATCTCAGCCAATACTAAACATATTCGAATGTTTTTCAACATTTGGACATTATTTTTGATGCTCTTTCGGAAACTGAATTTCAAATTTGGAAATTCTAAGAATAGGTTTGGGATGACGTCACACTTGACGACTCTATATATGATACCGTATTTCGTTCGTGTGCATCTTAGAAGTTGCATTAGAAAGATAGATAGATAGATATCGGTTTTTATTGTATACATACAATAATATTCCGAGGACTAAAGCGTCTGGATGAACTATAGCCTGATAGATAGATAGATAGATGGGAAAGCCTTGGGAAAAGACTTTTCCTCATTATGTAACTTGAGGGTTCCGACATGATGCCCCCCCCCCACCCCCCCCCCCCCCCCCCCACAAACACTTATCAGGGGCTACCGGATTGAACGGATCTATGTGAGTTCACCTTATATTGAATGTGGGTGCTCTGGTACGACACCCCGCCCCACACACTTATATACTCGTTTTGCAGGGGGATACTTTATACGAAACAAATCAACGAATCGTTTTATTCTCATTATCCTCTCTCACATCTTCTCTCCTCTTCTCACTCTTGCAACATATTATTATTAATATAACTATACAATACGTCGCATGAAATTTTAACATGTTCTATTCATTCACATTGTGTAAATATCAATAAATAAAATAGTCATAAATGTACTGATTATTTCGGTGATGATGCTATTAACCTCTTGTGTACGGGAACATGGTGTGCTATTTACAAAGTCTATTGGGTTACAGAATCCTATTACTACTACTACTACTACTACTACTACTAATACTACTACTACTAGTACTACTACTACTACTACTACTACGACTACGATTACGACTACTACTACTACGACTACTACTACTACTACTGCTACTACTATTACTATGACTACTTCTACTACTATACTACTACTACTACTACTCAAAAAAAAAAGAAGAAGAAGAAGATAAAGAAGACCTTTTTTGACTTATCAAAAGGATATCTTTATTTACAAACTATAAATCAAAGTGAGAGTTTTACAATAAATGAATATTACATAATACAACAAAATGTTTGTTTACAATGGTTATACAAGGATAAACATTGTTATTAAAGTAAACAATGTAAAATCAATACATCATGATAATAAAAACACCTACATCAACAAAATCAATGAGCAATCATCGAAAAGGAACAGAGTATTATTGTGTGACCACGTTTTAAGAAAAGCATAAATATTGTGGCACAAATAATAACATTGAAATTCATACAATAGAAGAAGAAGAAGAAGAAACAGGAGAAGAAGAACAAGAATAATAATGAGATCGAGACAGAAGAAAATGAATATACTTACAAAATAATACAATAATGTATAATAACACGAAACAATATTTAAACATAAATATGAAAACGTAAACATAGCATTGTAAAAAGCGTTTGTTGTTATATTGCTTAAACTTTCAAATAACTTGCCATTTTATGGATTGATGTTCTGCCGATACGATATGAGATCCACACCCAGAAGTGAACTGCAGTCAATCGCGTTAGCATCCGTTTGAATATGTTTAAACAAAGCTTGATTGGGCGACCCGCAATTCAACACAGTCCTTAGAGTATACGAATGTGAAACAATTATTAATTCGATGCTAATATTCAACCAACAATTCAAGGAAACGATGGCTCATGAGATCACTTTGTTCGGTGATGACATTCAAGATTACTGCCGATATTATGTCTTTAAATAACTAATGTTAGCCCTATTCTCCGGGAAGTGATGTAGACAGGGTGAACCGACGTGGTTATCAGACACATTTCAACTCATTGAAATAAATGCGAGGAATGATCAGAAATCTTCGATTGCACATCATTTATATAAATGTGGACTGTTATCCACTTGAATACGTCCCGGTTAATGTCAGTGCGCATGAGCCGCAGACAACGCATGTTCTCACTTCGACTCGACGTCCAATATCCAATATCCAATACCTGTGAACGTAATGCGCATGCGCACCGCCTTTCAAACGGTATGATTGTTATGTAGTTGAGCTGTCGTTAAGTTTACTTGCTATAGTATTTGAAGAGCTTAGTTCCAAAAGGCGCTAAATCAACTTTCCATACAAATTGAGTTTGCGATATCAGTACATTCATAAGCTACTTAGCTATCTAGAAATACAAATTTTAGGACAAATTGCAGAATCAAAGTCAAAATACTGTATGTACGTTCCATTGTTATATTCTCATAGGCACGTGTACAATATTTGACAAAGAAACCTGCTTTTCTCCAAAGTTGAAAAGTGGGTTGAGTGCCTTTTGGAATTAAGCTCTTCATTTGTTTTATATTTATATTGTTTGTGAGAAATGTAATTGCGTTGATTAGTACAACGGATGTTTAAAAGATGAAAACATGATACAGAGCAGTACATAAGGGCAGAGTATCTCCCTAAAAATAATTATGACTGTTCATATATGTTTGACCCTACGCCCTACTTATTGAACATGTCGAAGTCCCTAACCCAATACACACGACACTCACATGACTGTCCTCATACATACATACAGGCGTCAAATATGCATTATCCGAGTCGTCATTGATCAACGCCACACCGTTCAGAAAGTAACAAGCAAATGAGCTAATTTTAACTCATCATACTAGAAACTATAGAAATTAGGTTCTTTCTATTGATAATTGACCAGTGGATACGCGTCTGCTTTAACAATGTTTAAATATACCTACACTTCCATATCTTTATTTATCTTGGCAATATTCACTTTGATGACATTTTTTCAGTGAAATGTAATTTGCGATACTGTCAACAAAGCTATATTGGATACCGTGTTATATTTTGCATGTACTTGTTTATCGCGGTATTCAGTATTTTGGCAACTTAACCCCCCGTTAACAGGTGCCCCGATGACCCCTCTTAGGTAAACCAGTGTCCTTGGTGTAGTTAGATACAATAGTTCATTTTATTTCATTAATATTATAAATTATATAACTAAGTGTCTTTCTTTTAATAATTCGTCAGTGGTTACGTGATTGCCATAGCATTGCATTTTACAAACATTACACTGAACACTTTTCATTGATAAGCATTTATCTCGCATTTTTGTTTAAAGAAAAAAAATTCTAAAAAGAATGGTCATTTATTGGATTATAAATACTATTTTATAAATTACGTTCCATGTATGGATAATTGATAAGTGGTTACGCGTTTTTTATGGCACAATTTGTCAATGTACCAACACTTTTGATTAAATATGCTGTTATTTATATTTATCTACATATACCACAGCTTGGGAAAGTTAATATGATGACAATTCTCGCGGAATGGTAATTTCCGAGAGTGACTTAAAGGGACTTAGTAACATTGTCCAAATCTCAAAAATCCAATTTGAATTCTAGCGGTTCCCTCATACCTTGTTGTATTCGTACTGACAATAAAATCATGTTACAGGTAACGGTTTTGTCAAATTTCCCTTTCGTTACAAAGATATGAACGATTGAAGTGTTCAAATAATGAAATCTCCGTTGGAGTTTTGTTTAAAACCGTGTAAAAAGTCAGTGCAGTGAGTTTGTGAATATGACTTTGCATATTTGCTCATTACTCAGCCATGCAACGCCCATTTGACTTGACATTTTCACACAATACCCTGTGGACATATCAGATGACAACAATATACATTGCGTCATAATTGTTTTATCCCGATCGTTCGCGTAAAGTATCGAGATACTAAGGACGATCGAAGTATCCGAAAACGCACACTTTGAGTGCAATTGCAAAGCGTCCCCGAACGCTTCCAATTCAATCTTAAATATCCCAATAACGATAAAAACCCATTTCATTATTCTGGTACCGTAAGCCAAACAACAAGGTACAAGAGAAGTGTGAAAGCTCCAAGTAATTTTGTTTGTATTTGACGAAGTTAATTGTTCACTTTAAGCTTCATTGATCGAAATATGATCTCATTTTAATTAATTTGTTTAGAAATTATAGAATTGCGTGTTTGCTATTACATTAAATGTGTAAATATACAAACAATTGTCATACAAATGCATGTATCTATATTCATATGAAGAGACCAGAGACTGATAGATTAGGAACATCAACTTGATGACAATTTATTGGCCAGAGTCAATTAGCCAGAGTGACTTTTGCTCGCTATAATATTGGTCGTCCTGTTTATAATTCATATAAACTGTAATGCATTTTCCATTTAATTAATTGGTAATATTACGAATATGTGAAGAGCATGAATAAGAGGGGGATGTGGGGGCGAGACAATTAGTTTCTTGTATATATCAATTTGTTTGCTACATTCTACAATTATGGTTATTTCTGCCAGATCCCATTTGTATTCAATTGTTGTATTCATCACAATTTCATCATCAATTATATTTCCAAGGTCTATCAAATTTAATCTTCCAAGCTTCCAATGAGACTGGCAATGCCATCTGTATGGATCACCTTTACATCCGTTGTCCAAATTAACGCAATTTCTCTTTTCATCAACTAACAATATAATTCAAAATAATAAAGTCTTAAGTAAACATAATAACTTCCTCGATGTGATGTATGTATGTATTTGCGTGAGAGTGTTTTCGCGTGTGTGCATGTGTTTGTTTGTACGAGTGTGCGGGTATGTTTGTGTGGGGATGTATGTGTGCCTGTACATATGCGTGTGTATGTGTTTGTACGTGTATGTATGTGTGTGTATGCATATCGTGTGTATGTGTATGCGTACTCGCATGTATATGTGTGTATGCGTACTCGCATGTATATGTGTGCGCGCGTTTATATGCGTATCAGTCTACGTGTATGAAAGTACGTATGCGTATATGTCTATGCGTGTGTATTCGTATGTGCGTGTATGTATGTATATACATGTATGTATGCGTGTGTATGATTATGTGCTTACAAGCGAGCATGTTTGTGCGCGCGCGTGTATATTTGCGTCGATGTGTGTATGTGTGTGTGTGTGTGTGCGTTTGTGGGTGTATATGTGAATGTGTGTCGTCGTGTTGAATTTGTTTGTACTTGTAAGTTCACAGTTATCATTCATAACTTTCCTATTAGTATGCGCATGCTCACTCCATCGAAACTCCTCAACGAATGGCCGTATAACCCCAAAACTTTCCATCGCTTCTTCTCACGTGGCTGCGGTGCGGGGGTAGCGTCTGCGAGACACTTGTTTTGGCCACCGTGTTGACCAGCGTTCAAGGGGTACCCTGGCCCATAGACCCCCGCTCCCCGCATTAGCCATGGGTTTACGTAAGAGTAAACTGTTATAACCGCCATTCTGTTCATTAAAACTTATAACTATACCACTTTACCTGTTCTACCAAAAATCTACCAAAATGTCAATCCCCGAATAGTGACTTACTGATCCACCATGCTCCTGTAGACAATTAATTCATTGGGTGAGGTAAGGAAGGTACCCCCGTCCCCAGGTTCCCGTACACAATGAATTAATTGGGTGAAGTAGGTAAGGTCCCCCCCCCCCCCCCCCCCCCCCCCTCCACCGGTTCCCGTACACAATGAGTTGGGTGAGGTAAGGAAGGTACCCCCGACCCCTCCCTCCCCCCCCCCCCCCCCCCACCCGCTTAGTTGTGTAATTTCGTGTATAAAATAAGAGCTTATAGTAGTTCATTAAAGGGATAGTTGAGTTCTGGTAAGGAGAGTACAGTTTTGGTGAAACTGAATTTTAGTAACCAAAACCCGCATCATTACATTACAAACTAATAGTTATAACTAGAAAGGAACACAAAATTACAATGACGTAGTAAAGATCATGTTATCATTCAAAAAGAGCCGTTAAAACGTAAGAGGGCGCTCTCTAAACACTCATTGGTTTCAACCATTTTGAATAAAATATTGTGCATGTAATGTTTTGTTGAAATAGTGATTAGATAGAGAAATAACCAACAACTATTTAAATATCTATTTTGTAACTTTTTGAAAAGAGGAAGCATTTTTTTGAATTTGTAACGGCTGGTTCAAAATTCTCTAATAAACCTGGGGCCCCAGCTTTATTACAAATTGATATCTTTATGGATATTTTCAGCCGTCTCTGAACCGATTTTGATCAAACAAAGATCGATTTTATTATTTAAATATTATGCTCTTTCAAAGTTTACATTCAGTTTTTCATTACCCCACACAGAAATAAGTAGTCTAGCGCCCTCTCTACCAAAACTCAACTATCCTTTAAACTAGAAATTATAGTGATGATGTTCTTTCTACTGGTAATTGATCAGTTGTTAAAGCAAAATAACAGTAGTGGGAAACGCCACACACAGATACAAATGGAATACTGTAACTATTTGCTTTCATCACCTGCCACGTGAAAGAATGTATCATACCTTAGCGGTTAATGTTAAGATTTTGACAACAAAACTGCAGCTTTGAAATTGACTAATTGCGCATTATAAGGTTCAAAATAAAACGCTCTTTGACACAGTTCAATTTAACCTCGTGCGGAACCACGTGTACGTTGCGTGCAAAAGATTATGCTAGAGCACGACGCGTTCACGGTATGCGGGCATGTCGATATCTCCAGCCCAGCGCTAGCGGCTCGGACAGGTGCGAACGGGTGGTTAATTTAGGTCAAATTTAACTGGCTTGCATTTAATTTCCTCCGTTACTTCTGCATTAACGATACAAAGGTGCGGATTTTACCACACAAGCGCTTTTTATTCTTATTCAACAATACTGATCAATTAGTTTGGCCAGTATAGATGTTTTTGGTAACTTTCCAAATACTGTGGCTTTAAGCGTTCGCTATGTCAAAATTTGTGTATACAAACTCTGTTCATGAATATGCACTAATCACCACAGAGTGACAACACTTAAATTAATGAAATTTTCACAGCAAAATATAATTTGGAAAAGTAGCATAAAGCTATATTGATCGGTGACACGACATATGCTCCGCCGACATATGCTCCGCCGACAATTGCTCGAAAAAGGCGACAAATGCTCCGCGGCAAATGCTCCGCGACATTTGCTCCGCCGACATTTGCTCCGCCGACAAATGCTCCGCCGACATTTGCTCCGCCGACAAATGCTCCGCTGACATTTGCTCCGCCGACAATTGCTCCGCCGACAAATGCTCCGAAGATGCGACAATTGCTCCGCCGACATTTGCTCCGCCGACAATTACTCCGCCGACAAATGCTCCGAATATGCGACAATTGCTCCGCCGAAAATGCTTCGAATATGCGACAATTGCTTAGCCGACAATTGTTCCGCCGAAATATGCTCCGGAGATACGACATTTGCTCCGGTGACAATTGCTCCGCAGAAATGTATGCTCTGAAGATGACAGTACTTCAAATGGTCCAAAAACAACATGTTCCTCAACCATAATTGTTCCACCGACATTTACTCCGCTGAAGATTAAACTCTTGAATGAATTCTCAAGTAGCCTACCTTTGGTATATGAAGTGCGCTTTTATATGTTATGCGAAACTCTTGTGAAATTGGAGTACAATCCATTCAGTAACCATCGATTCATTCAAATATTGTATTGGCTGGTTTGTTTGTTTCATGTTTCTTTATACAGGGTGGGGGGGGGGGGGGGGGTGGGGGCAGTCAAGCCCAGTGTTGTAAGGATGCGTTACCCTGCAGCCTGCATCTAGTAGCAGAAGGGGAGGCGCAATAACACACAACACTGGCGTTAGTTTTTGATGTTACATTGGGGTTCGACTGGAGTCGAACCACGGACCCTCATAGGTATCCGAAAATGCTGTGATGAATAGTATACTATTTTCTATTTTCTAGCTCCAAAGACCCTATATTTTGTGCATTTCAGGGATTTTGTAGCTCCAAAGACCCTATATTTTGTGCTTGTAGTTAGCTCTTCAGACCCCCATGTCAGAGTTCCGTGCGGCACACCCCCGTCAAAAAATAATTCGAGTGCCCCCCCCCCCCCCCCCCCCGGTATCCGCCCCCTCCCGACGTTCACACTCACACACACACACACACACACACACACACACACACATACACATATATATATATATATACAAAGGGAGTATTTTAAATCGCAATGACTATATTTTATAATGCTGCATGCATATGTCGGTAAGGGTATTGGGTACCGTGACAAAATCGTTATGATTACACGTGGAAAGGGTTTGTAAGAGGGAGCAAGACATGAGATATCAGCTTCAGGAAATTTGAAAATTGAGACAATGGGGGCATTTCATGAAACTTGTCGGCTCTGACGATTTGTCATTCGCTGACAGTTACCATAGTAACATTCAGCTACCAGTGCTTTGAGCGCCCCCCCCCCCCCCCCCCCCCCCCCGGATACTAACAAAATGTCGTCTTTGCCGGCGGAGCAATTGTCGACGTAGCTAATGTTGGCGGAGTAAACGTTAGCGTTGCAATTGTTGGCGGAGCAATTGTCGTATCTTCGAAGCATTTGTCTGCGGAGCATTTGTCGGCGGAGCAAATGTCGGCGGAGCATTTGTCGGCGGAGCAAATGTCGGCGGAGCAAATGTAGGTGGAGCATTTGTCGGCGGAGCAAATGTCGGCGGAGCATTTGTCGGCGGAGCAATTGTCGGCGGAGCAAAATGTGGGCGGAGCAAATATCGCGGAGCATTTGTCGCGGAGCATTTGTTGTATTTTTCGGAGCAAATGTCGGCGGAGCATATGTCATGGAACCATATTGATCATCGCGCGTTAATATAGGTTTTCCCGCTCAATTTTGCACTTTTTGCAATCGAATTCATTTAGGGTCATTCGAATTCGCGAGTTGCCGCGTAATCGTTAGTATCGGTCTTCCAAATTCCGAATAAGTGTATGCGAATTCATGCATACGCACACGCTTTCGTGAATAGGCACAGAAGTTCATTTATGGGCATTCGAATTCGCGAATGTGCAGCCAACTGTCAAGGACAAGCCTTGGAGTGGTTTGTCTCCTATCTCCAGAACAGGACATGTTCCGTTGCAATCAATAACGCACACTCTCCGGAGGTTAAACTGGAGTATGGGGTCCCGTAGGGGTCAGTCGTAGGGCCCCTGCTGTTCACTCTGTACCTGCAACCAATTATTGAAATCTTTCACAAACATGATGTCAACTATCACATGTACGCCGACGACATACAGCTATATGTTACATGTGATCCAGGTTCCAAGGATTCCATCCAAGGCGCACTCTCCAAGCTGACCGATGTCATCAAAGATGTTCAAATCTGGATGACTATAAACAAACTCAAACTCAACCAAGGTAAAACTGAATTCCTTGTAGTGGCATCGCAAGCACATCATCGAAAACTCACAGATGTCAAGCTGACCCTTGGTGATGTTGTTCTGGAACCCTCAGAGTCTCTTCGGATCCTCGGTGTCATCTTCGACAATCGTCTTCTTCACGATGCGCAGGTGGCCAACATCTCTAGAACTGTGAAATTCCATCTACGAAACCTGACATTGATCCGAAAGTATCTCGATGAGAGTTCCACACATGCAGCAGTTCGGGCACTTGTTCTTTCTAGGTTGGACTATTGCAATAGCCTTCTTTATGGGACTTCAACAAAGAACTTGCACACCATACAGCTCCTTCAGAATCGAGCCGCCCGTCTAATCTACAAGAAACCTAAATCTACACATACATCACCTCTCATCCAGTCCCTGCATTGGCTTCCGGTACCTCGGCGAATTGAATACAAGAATGCTGTACTTACATATAAATGCTTATCAAAGCAAGCCCCATCTTACCTTTGTAATCTACTTCACATCCGTCAGTCCTTGTATAACTTAAGATCTACTTCTGCCATTGTATTAAATACCCCACGTACTCGTACAAACATTGGATCTAAGGCTTTTGCAGTCACTGGACCTAAATGCTGGAATCGCCTCCCCAACCTAGTTCGATCAGTTAACACCCTCAGTACTTTTAAATCTCAGCTAAAAACCCACCTGTATCCTAAGTAATAAGTTAATATTGAAGTATGTCTTTAGAACCTTTTAGACACACATTTAGTTGGTTGCCCTCTATTGAATTGTGTTAAGTTATTGTTTGTATAATTTGTAGGTTTGTATTTGTAATTATGTATCTGTTAATTCTTTGTGTTTTTTTTAATGCGCTTTGTATCCTTTTTTGGCAAAAAGCGCTATATAAATGAAGTTATTATTATTATTATTATTAACTGCCCTTTCGCGAATTCGAATGACCATTGATGAAAAGGTATGCACTTTGTGCAAATTCACTTGCTCCTACGTGATTTTGAACGACTATTTACGAATTCGAATGCTGCTTTGGTACGGCGATCGCAAATCGCGCGAATTCGTTTGCTCCTATTATCAATTCGATTGACACAATCGCGAAATTGAGCGGGAAAACCTATATTACATGAAATTGTCCTAATTGCACTGAACGAGTCGCGTATAATAGGTAGCACGCGGCAGCATGAAAGGGAGGGGAATGGGAGCGGTTAACGAGATTGTTTGTCCCCAAATCACTCATGTATTCAATTGTGTTATTTTCAACATTTCATAACAATATAGTTTAGCATTGACATTACTTGACGTTTTGCCAAGAAATGTATTATTGAAAGGTATTTTCGTTCAAATACGCGTTGACAATTTTTTTTACCTTGGGGGATACAAAAAAAAAAACGACAATGGCTTCAGTAAAATCATATGATAATACATTAGACAGTCAATAATTTTGTACCTAGTAGCAATGTGTGGCAATTTAGGAGAACTTACAGTATGTTGATCAAATACAGGTAACAAAGCCTTTCATGAAAATAATCTACCCCTGGGTTGAGTGCATTACAGTCAACCACCCATACGATCGTGCCACAATACTAAAACACACATACGCGGCCATAGACACACACATACACACACCCACACACACATACATACACGCACATTCGCATGCATGCGTACACACTCGCAAATGCAAATACACACGCATGCATACACACACGTACATACACGTGGTTACGCGTACACACGCGTACATACATACATGCACATACGCATACCCATAAATACATACATACACGCAGATACGCATACATACAGACATGCACATAATAATGCATACACACACACATACAAGCACATACTTAAAAACACGCATACAGAAATACACGCACATACACACACGCACACACACACACACAAACAAACACACACACACACACACACACACACACAAACATACACAAACGCACACAAGTACACACACAATGACACTTGTTCCACAAAGATCCTGAATATAATAATACACAAGAAAAACTTATTTTTGAATGAAAGGCAAGACATTTAATATATTTTAATCTTTCTTTCAAAACATACAAAGATCATAACATACCATAATAGTTTGACAGGTGACAGCAAGAGCGCTTTTCAAAATCTCACAATGTAAATGCCAGGCTCCATTCATAAAACCCTGCCAGCTTAGTTCCTTGCTAAGTGTATTTAAGTTGTGCAGTTTATTGAGCTTCAAACAGTTTTCCTAGTACCCAACTAGGGTTAGCTGGGCAAGTCTTAAGTATCCTTTAGGTTTACCCTAGTTATCAGCTAAAATCTATTATGTTTAATTCTGAGCCACGTCATCCAAAATAGCAAGGAAAGCTAGCGAGCTTTTATGAATTTTGTGTTATGGGCCCTGGCGATCTCGCTAATAAGTTGATTCTGTCATTAAAATTGTATGCTCTTTAAAATTCATTATCTCACACAAAAAAAAATGTACAGCGCCCTCTATACCGATACTGAACTACCCCTTTAAATGAAATGATTAAATTGATTGAAAGAACATAAGTTTAGACACTGACCTTCGAAAGTTAGAGTTATTTTCGATTTTCAAATCAAGAATTTTGATATTTAGTTATATATTTGGCAAAAAACAAACACAAATTAAAATTCTATAATTATGACATCCTTCAGGAGCAAATAAATAAATAAATAACATTCATAAAGCACTTCGTACATATGTTTCTAAGCGCTGTGCATAAAGAAGAATAACAATATAATAACAAATCATACATATGTGACCTTAAACCACAAAACGACCGTCATGTCGCCGATATAGTTTGTCTGTTGTTAGCTTAAAACGTCAAATTTGGTTTAATATATGAAATTCAGGATTTTTGTATTTCCTGAATGAACGTACCTAAATATACCTTCTGTACAATTTTGATTGTCAGAAATCATGTTTAAATATATTTTTTCATCAAATAACAATTATCAGATTACAGCGCTAGAATGGACGCTGATCTTTGAAGTGGCCCGTTTCTCCCTTATTTTTAAACTGCTTCAGCAATTTTCCAAATCTTTGGCGCTCATTTTCTGAGGGTTTGCCTTGTCTGAATATGACAAATTATATACCATATTAAAGATAATGAATTCAAATGTAATGTCATGTGAAAATCAACATAATCAATTTCCAAAACTTATTGGTCGTTTTGTGGTGTAGGGTCACATAATATAAAGAGTATTACACATTTAAATAAGTTCAAGTTATAAGTACAGAATACTACAATTTAGATTTAATATGTACAATCATTGTGAAATATAGATGTAGTTGTGTTCTAAATGTGTACATGAATTAAAAGTACAAATCAAAGGGACTTAGTAACACTGTTCAAATTCTCAAACTTATCTGGAACTCTAGTGGTTCTCTCGTACATTGTCATGTTTGTATTAGCAAATAATTTGTGGACATATCAGATCACATCAATACACATTTGATTAGTGTCTCATCACTGTTTGCACTTGTTACTAGATCCCTTTAAACATTATTTTTACAATTGATGAATGATCAAAGTTATGCAAGTTTTAAAACTTAATACAATAGTAAATTACCGGGCTAACACATATTAGCAACAAAGCATTACTGGGCTTGTGTAAAAAAGTAAGTCTTAAAGAGAGATTTGAGTCCAGTAAAATAACAATCTGCCACAAACTGTGATTCCACAACAGAATAACTCGCCACATATATGTAAATAAATGTTCAATAGTGTTCGATATTTGTGGGTTATTGTAATGCGCATTGATATGCAGTTATTGAAATGGTATGCGTTATATACGAACCAGTTATTATTATTATTATTATCATATTACGTAATACAATAGTAAATTATCGGGCTAATAAAATAATGTTCGATATTTTGTTCAACATCAAGTTCTATCTTAAATGCATGTACACTTAATCTTGCTATACGATACTTTTGTGCACGAGTATAGCGAGGATGCAATTCCATGAAAAATTGATGTTGTGCAATATTTTCGACAGTTCAGTTTATAGACATTACAAATTAAGCAGAGAATACTACATACCACAATGTGTATATAATTTTTCCTCCGATATCTACAAAACTTCAGCATGTCAGGTGTGTTTTCCAAAGATCCTAAGTTGAACTTAACTCTATAAGTTAGACTTAAACATTATGGAAAGTTGTAAGTTTCTTTGAAAACAACCCGTTCCCTACGAGTTGCTGAAATCTCCATAGACTTTGTACACAACTCACTCGGTTCCCGTAGTCCAGATGTTAAAATGGATAACATGTTGTTTCAAATCATTAATATTTTTCTATTATCAAGGAGATTTCATTTTCTTCATGTCAAATGTTAAAAGTCTAATACTTGCTGTTTGCTTTTGAAAATATTGTATTCCAAGGATACAAATGATTTATGAAACTGCCTTCTTACGTTTGTACCAAGGCATGGTACATGAGAAAACAAATCAGGGGATAATAATGCGAGTAGTCAATCTGAGCGGATCTGAGCGTGCACTAACAAAACGGGTTATATAACTACTGACATAGCATCAGCTTCAACAACATTGGTTAACAAACCCGCTTTTGTTAGTGCACGCTCAGATGCGCACCGGTGACGTTTTATATAGTCTGAACACATGGTAGCCTCTAGTGCTCAGTCATAACAGTACATAGAGGTTTCAAAAACAGTGATTATGTCAATTTTTAGTGATATTCAAGAGAAATATTCAATTCTGCAGAAATGTGGGATTTGTTAATAAAAGCAAGCGAACATGTTAGCATTTTCTTTCCCTTTAATAGGATAACAAGAGGATAAGTTTTAAATGTTTAATATATTATTAAAATATAAGTATGGTTCTAAAAACGCATGAAAATATAGGAAAGCCAAAATTTGAATGTTAAAAATGCAAAATATTTACAAAACAAAACACCACTTCTTTGATTGAAAGTCCTTAAGATACGGTTTAAAAAGCTAAATATTAAGTCATAAAGCATCGCGGGCTTTGAATTCTACTCACAAGTTTATAGTTCGTATTCATAAAGCATACCTGTCCACTAGTGGGCAGTATACCAACATAGCCTAATTTACATTGAGGTTGATGCTTTAAAGGGGTACTACAGTTTTGGCAAGGCTGAGCTTTAGTGACACAAACCTGCAAAATAACATTACAAACTAATAGTTATAACTCCACCATACTCAAACCATACAAACGACTAAGTAACAAGCCTCTTATCATTCAAAAGGAGCCATTAAAACTCAAGAGGGCGCTCTCTAAACAAAACATTGATTTCAACCTTACTTCATACAAAATAATGCATGTGATGTATCGTTGAAATAATGATTGAATAGAGAGATCATCAACAACTATTTAAAAACCTCTTTTTAACATTAAAAAAAAAGTGTAAGCATTGTTTAATATTGTTTTTTGTAATTATTAAATAAATCTGGTGCCCATATGTATTCCGATCGCATATTTTTATTGATATTTCAGCCGTTTCTGAACCAATTTTGATCGAATAAAGTGTATACTGTCATTAAAATTGCATGGTCTTTCAAATTTGACACTCATTATTTAATTATCTCAATAAAAATAATTTCATGCAGCGCCCTCTATACCAAAACTGAACCACTCAGACATTATATCATATTAACAGTTTTCTTTTTAATTTAAATTTTTGTTGGTAGGGGATCTACCAGCATTCGTCAGATAGTTGAAGTGCGTCTATTCTCATAAACGGTTGTTATTTGAATGACAACAATGGCCTTCAATGATTTAAGCATTGTAAAATATAATATTCAGTAATAGCATGAACGTTTACCATGTTCAATTTAGATTAAAAATAACCTGCCTTTCTACTGATCAATGCTATTTCATATTTGTTCGATATTCGTTTTATATGGTTTTGAATTAAACCATTTAAATTAATATGCTTGAATTTAGATATTACTTTTATTTAGTTTTGTTAACATGTAAACACATACTTTTAATAATACTACAACTAATAATAATAATCATAATACTTATACAAGAAAACACACTTATAATAATTACATGTATGTGCTTATTAAACGCATATTAGTAACGTTGACTCTCTATGTGCCCTATTTAACACTAAATAAAATAAATAAAACACATCGTTTATATCACATACATCAATTATATTTTAGGTAGCCCTCAGATAAAGACCTACACGATGAACAAAGTGGTTACGAATATAGTGGCTACCTTGTCATAAATAATTATAGTAAATACGAAACACGTTTAATTATGTTTTCGTCTAAACGTTTCCTTGAATGATAAACGTTTAAATGTGTTTAAAGTGGTCAAAGTATAAGTAACCATTACATTTCTAAAACGCATTTTCTACAAAACTCTTTTGTTTCAACAATATGTTCTAAAAAGTTGTTCATCTGATGTGCTATTTGAAAACATGATTAAATATGTAGATCATCAACCACTATTTACAAACGCCTTTTATACATCATCAAATATGATATATTTATGGGATCCCACAGTTATTACTAACCAATATATTTATTGAGATTTCAGCTGTTTCTAACCATCGAAATACACATTTGTTTATATCGTATTTTTATATCGATGTTTTTCACCGATTCTGATCAAATAATTTTCATTCCCTAATTTTAATTATATGTTCTTTAAAATTTGACAATACATTTCTCATCATCTCACAACTAAATTATTTCGTACAGCGCCCTCTATACCGACACTAAACTACCCCTTTAACCACTCAGACATTAAATCGCATTAACAGTCTTATTTTTGTTTCAGGTTTGTATTGGTGGGGGATCTACCAGCGTTCGTCAGGGAGTTGAAAAACGCCCATTCTCATAAACGGTTGTTATTTGAATGACAACAATGGCCTTCAACGATTTAAGCATGGTACAATAGAATGTTCAGTGAATATCATGAACGTTTACCATGTTCAATTTAGATTAAAAATAACTTGCCTTTTTACTGAATCAATGTTATTTCAGATCTGCTCGATATTTGTTTTATATGGTTTTGAATTAAACCATTTAATTTATGCTTGAATTTGTTAACATGTATACAAATGAAAATAGTAATAATATTAATGATAATAATAATAATAACAATCATAATTATAATAAAATTAAAAAAAATGATAATAGTGATAATATGTGCTAAAATAACGCACAATAATAACGTTGCCTCTCTATGCGCTGTATACAAACACCTAATTAAATAAACACATTATTCGTACAATTTATGTAACATACGTTAAATACATTACAGGTAGCCCTCAGATTAAGACCTACACGATGAACACAGTGGTTACAAATATAGAGACTACCTTGTGACAAATATAGTAGCTACGAAACAAATTTGTTTGTTTAAACGTGTTCTTAAATGGTAAACGTTTAAATGTCTGTTAAAGGTTTTGACTCAGCACTAAGACAGCAAACAAAACATTTTCTCCATGGACAACCGCCAGAGTGTTTTCGGGATCAGTCCTAAACGGGTTCCGGCTCAAAATATTTCAGAGGGCCTTCAGATATATGACTATTATATACATGATTAACAAACTGCTACATGACTATAACTGATTGTAAAGACAATGACACTTATTTGTAAAAGTATTGTATAAACAACACGGTAATGAACTTCTTATTCCCTATAAGAGTGTATAATATTGTTCTAATACAATTTACACTTGTTTGCCTCACCGCTACAAAATATGTTGTTTATTTAATAAATATTGTACACAAACAAATACATTTACTCTTATTTTTTTTATATTTGCGCATTTATTTAAAACTTTGCTGCAGTATAATTAATTATGTACATGAGAGCCTAATTATAGTGATATTGCGAACATACCAACTTAACGCGTAGCGATCAGAATTTTGCTATGATTGATCATTATCTCTCAATGTATAGCGCGTTACAACTTTTGTGATTACAAGCAATCAATCCGCACCTGACGTGCATATTTTCCATTATCTAAGTCCAAGTAATAAAGTTTTATAGCCAGGCTATGTACAGATGCATTCATAATTTACAAACTGTATTCGTGACAATCAATCCCTCTTTAAAATGGCACGTTGTTTGTGCCGTTCAGCCGATTCTCTCCCTATTTTGTTTAAAAATTGGAACTTTCACTTGATTGTATCTCTTTCTGCAACTTTGCCCTACAATTATAGAATGGCTATGCAAAGATGCATTCGTGATTTACAAACTTTATCCGCGACTATACTACCCCCACCACCCCCATTAAATACTAGAGCCCCGTTGCAGACAAGATGTAATATATTGTAAAAATGCAATTAATTGCAACAGAACATGTGACTTAATGCGGAAATCAGCTTGGTTGAAACGCGCACATTTTAAGAAATGCCAGTGAACCCACGACCTTAGTCATGACTTATAAATGTTCAACCAAAATACCACGGAACTCTGTAACAATATTATAGCCCCACACAACCATAGCAATTATTGTAATTTTACATCACAAAACGACCATTACATCAAGGTTGTAGTATACCTGTTATTAGCTGAAATAAACATGCAGATAAAACATAAGACATCCTGAAGTATGATCATCAAATGAAACTGATCAGATTGCACAGCTTGAATGAACGTCAATTTAACTTTTACATGACAACCGCTGTAGCAATGTTAGGAATCTGTGGCTATCATTTCGAGAGGGTTTGCTTAGTTATACACCATGTTAAAGTTAATGATTTAAACTTTAATCTTCGTGGTGTAGCTCCACAGGGGGGAAGGGGATGACTTGTACCATTCAATCATATTGTACTCATACTAGTAAGCTTATTGTTTATAGAGCGGTTCATGACATTTACAATGAATATAATAGTGTTGATATATTCTGTGCATACTTAATGCAACATGTGATTGTGTTATTTCCGTTGTACGTAAGGAAGGGATAGGGTGGGATGGACGAGTTATTATTTTAGCCTAATTGTGAGATCACTTTAAGATGTATTAGTAAGAGTATAGGCAAGGGAGTAGAGCCTTATTGAAATGTGACTGCTATATGGGTGCCATGTGTTAGTTTGGGCAGGGCGGGTGGCCATATGGATCGAGCCTTCTATACGTATTACTCTGTATAAGTACGATGGATAGAAGACCCCTGCCATGCATGTGTTTCATAGGGTGGACCACTGTGTTAACTTGTAGCGTTTTAACTGGGTGAAAACCAACTCACACTGTGAACACACTGTGTACACACTGTGACCACACTGTGGCCACACTGGGAACACACAATGAGCGCAATTTTGCCACAGTGTGTAAATATTGCGCTCGCACTGTGTATTTCAAAATGTTCACAGTGTGTTCCAAATGTGATCACAGTGTGATGATTGTTCACATTATGAAAACGCTCCAATTTAACATAGTCTACATAATATGTTCACACTGTGGTCGACACTGTGAAACGGTGTGCTAACACTGCTGCACACTCTTGTCCACACTGTGAAAAACATATTGTCACACTATTGTACACTGTGTACTTTTTGGTAGGGATGTGGGAGGGTGGGGAGATATTATTTTCACAATTTTGTTTCATAGTCAGCTCCCTTTAAGTACAGCGAGAGGTGTTGTATAAGTCACGGACCTGTGACTCAGACAAGGTGTGATTGTAGATACGCACTTCATCGATCAGGCCGTTGAAGAAAAAGCCGCCATATCCATCACCAATTTGCCCAATGGTCACGGGCGTTTGTTTGGTGATAATCTCACGGTTGCAGCAGACATCCCTCGTTTGCTTGTTACCTCCATTCAGATATGCAATCATATGGTTGCCGTCGAAGGTCATCACTGCATGGTTCCAGTCTGCCCCGGTTAAATTGTGAAGACAGTGATCGTTACCGTGTGGTGTGATATACAAACAGGATGTTGCCCGTCCGTCAACCAGAAAGATCGTCCAGCTCCCTTGCTGGTGGAATCCGTTGTTGACAATGCCCTGGTAGGTGTCGGGGTCGGGTTGGCCAGTGCTCTTGAACCAAACGCTCACGCTGAAGTTCATTCCCCAGGAGTGTCCTATAAAGGACTGCACGGTTACCTTAGCATTACCGTCGAAGACCGCCGCCTGACCGCAAATTCCCGCATCGTACGTCAACGAACCGCTGACGCTCACGTCCGAGCCAGAAGCGAAGCCGGAACTGTCTGTGACGTCATTTTCGAACTTGAAGAACGCTGTGACAATGGAAATAAAAACAAAATTAACTGACGTTCTTTTCCAGATTTTAAAACAATCATACAAACATTATTCGTACGAGGCTCATAAAAAGAAGGGAATAAATGGGTTCACTGTTTGGGGTGGCAACCAACAACATTTATTGTCGAGTTCCAGACTATCAGCCTTATGATGTTATCAATATGGATACTTTGTTTTTCGGCAGAGCATAGTCAAGTATTAAAGGGACTAAGTAACATTGTCCAAATCCTCAAAATAAAATTGTCATTCTAGCGGTTCCCTCATACCTTGTTGTATTCGTATTAACAATAAAATCATGGGACAGGTTTCGGTTTTTCAAATTTCCCTTTCGTTACAAAGATATGTACGATCGAAGTATTCAGATAAGAAAAACTCCGGGCGAGTTTTTCTTCTGTGTACAAAGTAAGTGCAGTGAGCTATTGAACCCAGCCCACTCAATTTGCCTTTCAGCAAGGCATTTAATCCTCATTGCTGCTCCCTACCCAGGTGTATAAATGGGTACCTGGTCTGGTGAAAATTAGCTTGGTGCACCTATAGGGTTGCCGGCCGCTAGTATGCTCCTCGGGGAGTTGAGAATGTGTACAAGATAATTGTGTGGGTCTGAACTGTACCAGATGACCAGGGGATACGCTTAGAGGCAGCTATTCTGCACTAGGCGCTATATACATACGATACATTATTATTATATTGATAGGCTTCCGTATCCAAAAATAAAGCACTGCACGCACTGGAAAAAATAAGTTTTGCCGTGACTCGAACCCGGGTCTCCCGCCTTGAATGTCGACGCCATGTCCATGACTACGAGGCGACTATGACCTCGTCATTGAACACGCTAAGAACGATTGGGGTACAAAATGCTGCTACAATAGCAGCACATTTAAGCGTGCATTTCTGCACTCCTAATTGGAGCATTGGGACCCTAATGGTGCATTCGTGCACCCCATAGGGTATAGATCCCACTTTGAGATGTAAAATTGCACCCTTAAAGGTGCTTCCATTACAGCAGCGTTCTGCACCCTTAAGGTGCAAACTTGAACATTTATGTATTAGTGTGAAGGCAGACCCAAGATCATGCAAGTATCCACCTGTCCACGACGAACTAGTCTCTCAGCCCTGTCCGGCTTGTTGTACTTACTGTTAATCCTGTAATCAATGCGTAGTGTTTTTATTTTGTTTAAAAAAAAGCATTTGGGGAACATTAAATGAAAACCAACAAAACTCTCTGACCCCCAAATCAGCTCAACCTGATAACGAATACCTAATCACTATTTAAATCTTGCTTGCTGATCCTTCATATTTTGCCGGTGATCAACACATTATTTTATTTCAAACTCATTACTGCTTAAATGGAGCAATATTTATCTAACAGTAATACAATCTGTCGGCTTACCAACAGGACGTATCACTTGTGACGCTGGTAACGTTGTCATCGGCGACGTCGAAGTCGGATGAGTAGACTCAGGACTCGTAGGAATACCCGTCGTTGTTCCCGAGGTCGGGTCGGACGGCGAGGCAGAAACATATGTTGATGTTTCCGTGGTTGTCGGCGTCGAGGTCGGGTCGGACGGCGGGTTAGAAACCGATGTTGATGTCTCCTTGGTTGTCGACGTCGAGTGGAGCTGCACTCCAGTAGACAGTGTATCAGTGGTTGTAGCTCGCTCTGCAACTTTGTCTGAATTTGGAATAGATGGAATACACAATTATACTCACAGTATCCAAATTTATTTTGTCCAGATGGGCCCATTATGCATGCAACCACACTTCTTAGAGCACAATGAAACCCAAGCAAATTGCTGCTATTATAGGATTCGGAGGAATAATCACTGAAAGTTAGAACACAAGAAACAAGACAACTATGGCTCTTTTACTCAGATCGGAAACGCACTCGAATAAGTTTGTGGACAGCTCCATATTTGTTTTGTACACAAAGTCTGCAACGAGAGACTATTTTGGTTGTCAACTAGGATTTACTTGGTATCTAATACATGCATACCGACAAAAACTTACATATATTTTGGGTTAGCATGGTGTAGGTTATCAGGTTGCTAGGAACAATCTTAATACAAAATTATATGAATACATGTTGAACACAATAAACGAGAACGGCCCATATTCATAAAACCTCGCTAGCTTAGTGGCTTGCTAATTCTATTTTGAATGGCCTTATCAGAAATAAACACAAGATAATTATGTTAAGTTGCTAACTAGGATAAATTTAGTGGGTACCTTAAGCTTACCCAGCTAACCCAAGTTCAGGACCAGGAAAAAGGTTTCTTGCTCATGTAACCCCCTTAAAATTTGGGTTACTGAATATACCTCATACATTTTATATTGCTTGCTGCTATAGGTCAGCGACGCCTACCCATCCCCTTTTATATTAACCGCCCTCTTTTTCCTCTTCATCTGTTTCCCCCTCTCATATTTCTCTTCGCTTTTTTTAGTTTCTCCTCCCCTTCCCCGTTTCTTTCATTTTCATCTTCCCATCTTTTATTTATGTGTTCTCTGTCTCTCTCTCTACACTTTTTTAGTGGACCACGCATGCATTTATATCTCTCTCTCTCTCTCTCTCTCTCTCTCTCTCTCTCTCTCTCTCTCTCTCTCTCTCTCTCTCTCTCTCTTCCTGTTAGTCTACATGTCTCCCGTTGTTTATTACTTCCATTATAAATTTGGGCTTGTTGGCTTTTAAATAGTGGTCATTCTGGTTATTGCCTAGGCTTTGATGGTATTAGTGTCCAGAAGGACACAATGAGGAGCGCTTGTCATAAATGTATTAAAGAAGGAACCGTTTGTTTGGCTAGGGAGAAGTTCTTTCATGGCTAAGTTTTATTGATTTTATACCCCCCTTGCACTGGATGTGTACACATATATTGCTTTAAAGGTAGCAAACTATGTTTGCTACACGATGAGATGAACTTTGTAGTTTAGTGTATTATAATATACTTTGCTTTATACGTTATTGCTTCTTAGTAAAAGCTTTAGATACATACATATGCATGTTATGCATGTACTTTGGATATTGTTGTTTATAGTTGCAGAAACACTGATAATTGATTCGATTTTGAAGAGTTGATACAGTAATCTTGATTGTAATATACAAGTGTATTATGATTAATTATTATGATAAGTGTATTAAAGGTTGAACACTACTTTAAAGTGAGAATATAGTGGTAAGATTAATGTTGTGTTTTAACGTATTACATTGAAACATTATTGCAACATTGATACCCTAAGTTTGGATATATATATATATAGTATATTCACTCATAAGTGGTTTGCCTTGAATGTATTCAGTAGGTACCACACATTCTCTTTAAGTGGCTCTGCCCTTAGCCAGTGATTTATTTGTTATGTTCGTAAATGTGCTGGTACATGTAGGTCCATGCCCTTTTGAATGGAGTCCTTTGTTTATAGGACTGGTCTAATGCGACCATGGCCCCTATTGAAAATCACCCCCACCCCCTTATTTTGGTCAGCCATAGGAGTGACCATTGTCCAATGATATTGCCCCTTCTATTAATGTATTAAAGAAGGGCCCAATGAGATGAAGTGATACTAACATTAGTTGGGATGATAATTCCCGATTGGTCAGGCGTGTTAAATATACTTTTGTGTGTTAAAAAGTTTTGTAGCGTTTAACAAAACTATGTGATTTAGTGGGCTCACCACCATTTGCCTTCTACCTGCTATTACTTCACTACATGTTTGGAACTTCTTTTTAAGTTATGGATTGTGTGCTCCAACGTTTTAAAGGATTGATTGTTTGAAAATCCTTTTCTTTTGAATTAGTTATTTGAAACTCCAGTTTGCAGAAATTTATTGATATAGTTTTGGAGTTGAATATGAATAAGTTGGTGTGAGGAGAGTAAAGTTAATTCTTATCCTCGAAGCCTTATAAATAATTGGAGTTGTTTGACATTGATGTCACATCACAGTCACCATTTTTAGACGATCCTAGAAGAATGAACGAGTGTTGGCTCTTTTTTATAGGTAAGCCATATAATTTTGTTTTGTATACATTCAGAATGTGTGAATGTGTTTGTTGAGAAGTAATATGAATAACTATAATTATGCATTATGTCTATTTAATTGCATGTAGAATAAGTCTTGTATAATTTACTTTCAATGAAGTGTTAGTCAAGAATTCCAATATACCGTGCGTCCCCAAAAAAACTATACACTTTTGAAATGGCTGCCGAATAAAAAATATATGATTCTGGGGGAAAAGTTTGATATGTATGGAAAGCTCATAAACTCAACTTGCATATGACACCAAAAAGTCCGAAAATAATTCATGCTTGGGTGAGCACTGCTCACTTTTGTAAAGGGTATGAAAATTAGGTTGCGCAGGAATTAGCCTTCCAATTTGTGAGAGATAAATCCTTTGGAACTTACGGAATTGAGGATGATATGACCAATTTATGATCAATTGTGATGAGTTTGTGTTTGCTGAGTGAAATTTGTGGTTTATGGGATTAACATTTTATGCATGAGTGAACAGGAATTGCATTTATTATTGTAGCATTGTAACTTTCCCTGGTAGACTCAGTGGTGTGTTCATGGGAGTCAGGACGGGGTGATGGTACATGGTGCAGGGGAGGTGAAATGTAGGGTAGGACTTTGTTGGGTAGATGGGATAAGGGTCAAGAGGACATGTATACCCCTCCCCCCCCCCCCCCCCACACTCTCTTTCTCTCTCTCTTTTCCTGGGTGTGCTTGTGCATATCTCGACAATTCATATTCGTTGGTCTCCACTCCAAAATATCCAGAACACCTTCCCTTATCCCGAATTCTACCTACATTTCCCAAATTGGACTGGTTGCTATTATCCATTGACACCTGAAATCAATCACAATCTATCAGTCAATCAATCAATACCGTGAATTAGACAATCAACATTCAGCTATCAATTACTTAATCAACAATGTATCAGTCAATCGGTACATGTACATGTACCATCACCCCATCCTGACTCCCATGAACACACCACTGAGACTACCAGGGAAAGTTACAATGCTACAATAAAAAAAATGCAATTCCTGTTCACTCATACATAAAAGTTTGGTTTAATAAACCATAAAATTCACTCAGCAAACCCAAACTGATCGCAATTGATCATGAATTTATCATATCACCCTCAATTGTGTACGCTCAAAAGGACTTACCTCTCACACATTGGAAGGCTAATTCCTGCGCAACCTAATTGTCATACCCTTTACAAAAGTGAGCAGTGCTCACCCAAGCATGAATTATTTTGGACCTTTTGGTGTCATATGAAAGTTGAGTCCATAAGCTATCCATACATATAAACCTTTTCCCCCAGAATCATATATTTTTTTATTCGGCAGCCATTTCAAAAGTGTATAGTTTTCAAAGGATTTACCTCTCACAAATTGGAAGGCTAATTCCTGCGCAACCTAATTTTCATACCCTTTACAAAAGTGAGCAGTGCTCACCCAAGCATGAATTATTTTCGGACTTTTTGGTGTCATATGAAAGTTGAGTGTATGAGCTGTCCATACATATAAAACTTTTCTCCCAGAATCATATATGTTTTATTCGGCAGCCATTTCAAAAGTGTATAGTTTTTTTTGGGACGCACGGTACATACAATTCTTGTTTGATAACTCTTATTTGGAGTGAATGTTTGATGAGAGTCATAAGTTTAATAGATTATGTCTGACGAGCATTTAGATTTGTGCACAGATGTATATGTGAACTTGATTGTTTCACGAAAATTGTGCTATGAATGTGTTAGGCTGAATAAGCAAATTAAAGCTGCTTATTATATTGTAAATAGAGTGATTTTCATTAGAATTGGCGCACTTTAAGGCTTGACCTGATACTGAGGTCATGGATTATTATGTCGGGGAAACACCCCTTGTGCTATAAATAGTTTTGATGCCCATTACAGGGCTGACAGAGGGAGTAAGTCATAATATGCAGACTGAGTAGGATGGATGCGAATGATGATATTATGTTTACTAACACCCTATTTATAGTGTACATGGTCACTGCATGGTACAGTTTATTCCAGGAGAGTTGAGCTGCGCGTGGATGCACTATTTAATCCAAATTGCGATATAGATGATAGCACTATATATATTATAGTGATTATTAGAATAATAATGATACGATTATTATTCCTGTCTTAAAGTTGATCTTTTTGCGGAACTCCGAATCAAGTAATGCTGTTCAGGTCGCTCAGATAGCCACAAGCTCACTATATGTGTTGCGGCAGCATTACGGGCTTATAATGTGATTGACACTAAAACTTTGTTGGATGGAATGTACTCTGACCATATAGACTATTGCATGCGTTATTATATATTTACTAACATTATGTTATTCTTTGATAAGCAAATTAGATGAAAAGCCAAATTGGGGTTACTTTTTATTGAGAAACCTTAGGGTTTAAACGCTAAATGCTTGCATTACATATTTAGATAAATTATGTAGTTATAATTTCGTATGTTATATTGTACTAGAGAAAGCTTTGCATTTTTTTCTCTTTTGTATAGCCCATCTTTAATGATGCAGATATCGGACTGGGTCTGATTACTTTACTTCGGCTGCGCGGCGTTTGCAACCATCTCTTCTTTTCTACACAAGTTTACCTTCCAGCTACGAATAACGCGGAATGATACAATACAGAACTTTAAAATCGCGATAAACTTTAATTTAAGATAATAAGCTTTAAATGCCGGCTTTAGGATAATTATAATTAAGTAAGTTTGTTTAAAGGAACTAAGTATAATATTGAGTGTTAGCATATATGTTTATATGCATGAATTATTGTGTGTATGATCATTGATTGTGATCATTATTTTTGAATTGCCTTAATTGACAACAAGCTAATAAAGGCATTGCCGGATTATTTCTTTTAGACTTGATCCAACGTGTGATTTCTTTATTTATGAACCTGGGACGTGTGACATACGGGTTACACTCACTAAACTGTATCACTTGAAATACACTTAGTATGAAACTTACC